>JARHVA010005078.1:0-47500 GCA_037957365.1 Torreya grandis
GAATCTCTAGGTCTTGCAACAACTATCTTCCACTATTTTTTTTGACTTAACACTCTGAAATTTTCATCTCCTATATAAATTGTATAAATTTTGATCATTTAGAGGCATTTTAAGTCTTTGAAACCATGTTATATGACCTCTGCCAAAATGTCTTAGATCTGTATTTTCATAAATTAAGAATTTAGTCTCAAATCTTAGTCATCATCATTTAAAGGTGTTCCATATCTCAATAAGAAAATATATAATTCTTAACATGTCTAAAATTCTCCCCTAAACATTTTAGGATTCCAAATACGGTTCCACTATGTGCCTTAACACTTCATATGACACCTAAACCTTCTGGTAAGCCACTTGTAGATGAACATTTTCCTGTCTACAGATAGTAATTACAAACTTAGATAATCACCAAGATATGTGATATTGTGATAAATTTTAGGCATTATCAAAGTTTTAAAATTCACTTATAAGATTCTAAAATATTTGGATCAACTATCAAAACTCTTCTTTCATCATGATGTTATCAAAGAGAGACCCCTGTAGGTGGACTTAGGATGTACGCAAACAATGAGCTTTAAATAATTCATGAACCAAAGGGAATGGATTAATAATCAATTTATCATTTAAAAAAATTATCAAAATGAAACATCATGATATCTCAAGTTTTTTTACAAATCCATACATATCACTTTTGATGTTTTCACTTCTTGTAGGTGCATATTTCTATCAATGGATGTGTGTAACTAAGGTACTAACATAGTCCTCTCTTATTCCAAGTGAAGGTTCCTCTTTTTATGTTCCTGATGTGAGAGTATCTTAATCATCATGATACTACTAAAACAGCTCCATGGACATGCTAAAGAGGTTCTACACATGTGTTCCAATACGGTTGCAAGTGAAATTAAGCATAAAGTTGGTTTTGAGCATAGTAAGACTAAAAACTTGATCCAAGCATGATTTTATGAGACTATACATGAAATTAAGATGATCAATATGTCATTGAGACATGGAAAACATTACATCTAATACATATGAGAGCTCCTTTGAGAACTAAACATTCTGAAAACAAGGAAAACTGACTAAGACTGTGCATGGTGGCACCTTCTTGCAACATGATATAACTTGCTCATCCAAATAACATGAAACATGAAAATAAACATGTATATAATCTTATAAGATATCCCATATACTTTGGAGTCAACATCACTAATTGGTTCATATAAAATTTCCCAAAATAGAGCAAAACCTATAGGGTACATGAAATAGCAAGTAGAAAAACACATTCAACTTCATGAGGATAGTTCATAAAGAAAAATCCACCATTATTTAAAATATTTTTATTTAAATTAAGGTATCTAAGTTTAATTTCACTTCTCAAATGCATTTGACCTAAAAGTTCTCCAACTATTTATACCAAGTATAAACCTGAAGACTAGTTTTGTGTGCCTAGAAGGGTGAAAAAGAAGTAGAATGGTTTTAGCCAAAATTTAAAACTTATAAAGCATTTAAAGAGTGTAAATAAAGTTTATGTATATTAATATTCATATTACAACCTTATATCATGTGTAAAACTCTTCTATAGGATGTAGCCAAACTCTTTTCTTTTCCCAAGAAAACTACTCTTTCTTTTGAAGAAATTATCACTTTAAGTTATAAATAATTGATTATGGTATAATAAGACACATTTAATGCTACATCATCCTTATTTCACTTTAAAACTTCCCTAGGATGTCATACAACTCTTTTAATGCCCTATTTTGACCCTAAAATGACTCAAAATGATATAAGGACTAAAATGATTAATGATCAAGGCTAATATAACATTAAATAACACTAAATGAACTATAATACACCTTAAGACATAATATTGGACCTGTAAAACACCTAAATTCCAATTTTTTACCTATAAGAGCCCCAATTTTACCTACAAGGTCAAATTTGGTCAACAAATTAGCAACACAAAAAGAGGATTGTGAAAACAATATTTGATCAAGGCAAGACCAATTGACTACCTCAACCAAAAAGAACAAAGGACACACAAAAAACAAGGAAAATAAAATAATAAGAGACATATGTACTCAAGGAACTTAGGGGAATTATAAAATAACTATTATTCACATATAATAAGTAATCATACCTAATTTCTAAAATCAAATGGAAAATTCCTTGATTCTCTTTCTTCATGAGATGAAATATAGTGGCAATCATGTTTCTCCTTGGATTGGATGTTTTGTAGATCAGGCCTATTCCTTGTAAATTCACTTGATTTAATCTCAAGTATATCATACTCAAATAGGTCTCTAATGTAGATATATTCCTCTTAAACTTATACGCATACCTCATACTAGTACCCACTCTTCATGTCATGATCAACTAATATATTATTGGTAGGCATGGCTTCAAGAGGATTGGTTTCTTGTTCCTTATAATATTGAGGCCAATAGGATATTTTTCCATCCTTCAAGATATAATGTGTTTCTCCCAACTTATTGAGAGTATGATATCCCATTTTGATTATTTCAAACATATCATCATAAAATGCATACACCTCTTAAAAGGATAGATTTGAAAAGTTACATTTTCTTTGCATACTCACTTAAGTGTCAAGGCTCCCTTTTCCATTTATTACTAGATTATATAATCCTTAAATAGGAGTATATACTTATATAATTATTTTAAATAAGTCATCCAAAGGCTTGTGTGGATCTTGTTCTTTCCCATCCTTGATGTCTTGTATAGTGATGGAAAAACCAATGATTATTACTTCCTCTTTGGAAAAAAGAAGACATTCTTCCATATCAACCTAATCAAAAGTTTCCACATAAGAGATCACCTATTATTCAATAATCATTACCTATTGAGGGATCTCAAGTTGCTTCTCAACTATCATAACATGACTTTGGTTCTCAAGGGCTACAATATCCTCCATTTCTTTCTCCTTCATTGTGATTATAAGATTAGGCATCTTAAAGTCATGTGACATAGTCCAATGAGGCTGCCAAGGAGCTAATATTTATTCAAACAATATTTTTGAGTTTTTATCAACCAAATACTCTTATTTAGGTTTCCATACCATAGGTTCATCAAGGAAAAGGTGATGGGGTGAGGAAAAGATGAACTAGTTAGTGGAGGTGGCACATAGAACTCAAAATCAAATTGAGAGTGAAATATAGGGGATTCTTTTGGAAGCTCTTGAGGAAGGTGAGGTATATCCTGGGTCAATATGGATTGGTTTTCTTCCTTCAATTTTAAAATCACTTCATTAACATCTGATTTAAATTGATCATTCTCTTTAGTAAGGTTATATGGGGTGTGTTTAGGCATAAGATCTTCTTTTGGGTCTAAACCTTCCATCACACCTTGAATCAACAATTACATCCTTCACTCTAACTCTTCAATTTTCATGGCTAGGTTCTCTTGGAAAAGTATTTATTAAAGTTCATAGGAATATTCATGAGGATTAGGAGTGCAAGATGGATGACATGGAACACAATAGGTCTCTTGAGGAAGGGTGGGTGGCTCTTGCATAGATCAATCTCTTTCTCAACTTCACACTCCTTATCAAGTCTTCTATCCTCTTTATTTCCCCATGATTCCAATATCTTACTCTAGATTATGATGTTAGGATTAAAATTATTATCTTGAGGTGTTGATGAAAATTGAGGAGTGGGTGAAGTGTTTAAGAAACTTGTAATCTCTTTAGGCTTGGATTATCCACCTTGTCTCTAACTTGGAATCTAATATCTAGAGGTCACTTCTTGATATGGGGATGTAATAGGAGAGGGTAATGAGGGCTTAATTTCCACTTATTTTTATACTAAAATGGACTTATTAATTTTCACATTATCCAAATAAATATACCTATCAATATTTTCTTCAAAAATAAGGTTTCTCTTTTCAATTTTCTCTTCCAATTGATTGGGAAAAGGATGACTTTGGTAATATTGATTGGGTTCATCAGTAGGGGCCAAGTAGGACTGATAAAAATCTTAGGGAAGTGTATATTAAGGATAATATGTTTGGTGAGGCTGCCTTTCTTGAATTATTAGTCTATCCTCTAAGGAATAAAAAAACCACTCACATCTAGCATCTCACTTTTGAGCCTTTAACAATTTGCTCTCTCAATAGGTGCCCACTCTCTTTTAACTAGCTCTAACACATCTCTATCCTTATGAATAATATTCATAGGAACATTTAGACCATATCCCATTTGTGTGTCAAGATCCAAAATGCACATATCATATCCCAAAATAGTTTTCTTGAAAGTGGAAATGGATTGACTTGAAAAGTGACTAGGTTGACTAGGAAAAGAAAGATATGAAGAAGGCTAATTATATGGTTGATACACTTCATGATCAAGCTAATAGGTGTCATATTTTAATTGGTAAGTATAATAAAAATGCTGATATTTAATTCCATATGCTTTATATACCTCTCTAACTTGTGTAAAATAGTACTCAACACCAAGTTCAATCATGGAACTTCATTAGGAAGCAAGAACAAAAGAAAGGGTTATCAAAAATACTCAAAAGGAATACCCGGGATAGTTGACCAGATGATGTAACTTTAGAGTTTCCATTTATGCTTAGATAGATACTTTTAAAGGTTTATTTTTGAAAGAGAACACCAAAATTATTTCAACTTCCTAGACCAACAATCCCATAAAGCATGCCAAAAACTATTTCACTTGGATTTTCACCCTTTGAGGAGATATCTTAGCTCTCCTCATCAAAGTGGCATAATTGAAACACCTCTAAGATTTTGGGTAGCCTAATAATTAGGTGAATATCTTGTTAAGCATGAAATATACTGAGAGGGGGGGTTAATCCGTATATTATATATCTTATAAATCTTTCCCTTTATCAAATTCCTCTTAATCAAACATTCAAGATATGCAATAAAACTCAAAAAATAAACATCACACAGGATAGAGAGAGACACCAAATATAACATGGAAACCCAATGTGGGAAAAACCATGAAGAATAAATCTCAAATATATTCATGAGAACAACCCCACAGGAGCACCATACCCCTTTGCCAAGTACAAACCTTAGCTACAATTCATGAGCACCAACCCACAGGAGCTTTAAACCCCTTTGTCGAGCACCAACCCAACACCTATTTGTGAGCACCAACCCACAGAAACACCAACCCCTTTGTCTATACCACACACCTATCTCTCAATGTTGCTATCTCAACAAATGATAGATCAATACAACATCTCCTTTCTCTCTCTCACCTTTGCTCTTCTAAGCTAGATATAATAGATACAAATCATATTCATCTCTCACAATTTCTCTTCTAAGCTAGATATCACAATATCAAATCAACCTCTCACTCTCATATTAAAAATGGCTTCTCAAGCCTTTATTTATAGCTTTCCAAATGACCTTTGGCCTTCCCCCTTTGTGACCCTTCAATCCTCATGAAAAATGGTGGCAATATTGGATGACCCTTCATATCCAAGCATTTGAAAAGTCATGTGGTGACCCTTCATGACCAAAATCGTCCTTCCCACTTTTGTCCTCATCTTTGGTGACTCTTCGTATTCCTCAAAGTGTCCATTCATGAGAAATTGTGCCTTTACTCTTTTGTCTTCACTTGGTGACTCTTGGTATTCCCCAAAATGACTCTTCATGGGCAAATGTGTCCCATCCTTCTTTTGTCTTTACCCCATGGCTCTTTGACTTCTCCATGGGCCCTTATTTTGTCTCATATGCAACCAAAAATATATTCATTAATATTGAATAAATATTAACTCATATTAGCCAAGATAAATAACATTAAATGCAATGGGGCCTTTATCACCAATAATACTAAACCTTTGACATCAATGAGAATATTTCCAACAATCTCCCCCTTTGTCATTGATGGCAACCTCAATCCTGAAACTGCCACATCCTGTCACCTATAGATACCATCATCTAAAAACATATAGTAACTCCCCCTTACTATAGAAACATGTACCTATTCCCTGTACTTGTTTTCTACACCTATAACTATACCTATTATTCTCCTCCTTTGACATCAATGGCAAAGGGCCTACCTAGAGCTAACACATAGCTCCCCCTCACTTGATGTTGAACATCAATGGCAAGAAGTAATATAAATTAATCCCAACTCCTCTCGCTGATCTTTGAATGTATCCTTTGATCATGCCTTTGAGAAGATATCTAACAAAACATATACATTGTTCCCTATTCTTTGAGCATCTGCAATCAACTCATTTGAATCTTTTCTTCTAATCTCACAACCTTCAGCATGAAACCTTAATGTGTATCCTTGATCACAAATTTGACTAACACTCAATAGATTATGCTTAAGACCTTTTACATACAAAACATTTTTAGTCTTAGTTCTACCATAATCCAAACTCAAAGTACCTTTTTCAGCTATCCTGGCAGTGGTTTTATCTCTGAATCTCACTATACCACCATTTATATTCTTTAGAGAAATGAACTTACTTTTATCACTTGTCATATGCCTCAAACATCCACTATCAATTAACCATGGCTGATCTTTACCTCTCACATGCAGAGCTGTCCACACCATCATAGAATCTTCAGGTTGTTTCTTCTGCCATGAACATGTTTGAACCTTCTCCCTGATGAATGGAGCTTTGCAACTTTGATCCTTCTTCTTGATGAATGGATCTTTAAACTTCTGATCCTTCTTGACTGAACCAAACACACTTCTATAATACCGAGCTATGTGTCTTAAGTTGTTACACTTGTAGCATACTATGGTCTCTTCATCAAAGCTTGATAGAGGAGCAAAAGAGTTATGGCTTCTACTTGACTTTCCTTCTCCTTATTTCTAAAATTTTTAGATCTTTCTCTACATTCTACATTCTTGTGACCATATCCATTAAAATAAAAACAATAGCCATAAAAATAAGACCTGTCTGTATATCTTTGACCTGATTGCCTTTTATAGCTTTGTTCCTTCCAGCCTTCTTTGTTTGGAATGTCCTCTATATTCTTCACTTCTCCCCTTTTTGTTTCCTCTTGTGTCAGATCTTCAGCATATCTCTTTTTCTTTTCAAAACCAATCCTTCTCTTATCTAAATATGCTTTTTGACCTTCCAATATCTTATTCAGCATGTTAGTGTTATCTTCAAATTTTGAATCATTGATTACTTTATCACTGACTGCTTTCTTAATATCTTCTTTTAAAGATGTAATTTAAATAACATACCTTTCACAATATTTTCTTGTTATTTCCAACTGTGCTTTGAGATCTTATTCATTCTTCTTGGATTCTTCAAAGTGTGCTTGTAGATCTTCAATCATTTCCTTTGACTCTTGTTCATTCATTTTGATCTGGCGCTTTAACCTTCGATTCTTCTTCTGAATAGCTTCTAACTCTTCTAGGGCACAATTGAGTTTTCCTTCCATATCTACTTCAAATTCCTCCTCTTCTTCTTCTTGATCATCATCATGTATGGCCATGAATAGAATCTCTTCTTCTTCTAAATCATTGACTGCACTATCTTCAACCGAGCTAGGATCCTTAAAATACAGGCTCTTCTTCTTAAATCCCTTCTTGGATTTGCCTTTGAATTTCTTCTTGTATGTAGGCTTTTCTTCTTCATCATCTTTAACCTTATCTAGGCATCTAGCTAAAAAATGTCCAATCTTTCCACAATTAACACATTTAAAAGCTAATTTCCTTGATATTTACCTATTCCTCTTTTTGGCCTGCGAATGAAAAGTGCTTCATTGTCATCTTCATCATCACTAGAAATATCACTTGATTCTTGAATCTTAGCTTTCTCCTTCTTTGATGTCTTGAAAGATGCTTCTCTCTTTGAGGCTTTATCTTGTTCTGTCTGCATTTCATATGCCATGAGAATACCATGAAGCTCATCCATCTTTAGCTTGGCTAAATTCTTCATTTCCTCGATTGCTAAAACCTTTGCATCATATCTCATTGGTAGAGATCTCAAAACCTTTTGCACCACTGTTGACTCTTCCAATGTTTCTCCAAGACCTTGAATTTGATTTATTATCTGATCAACTCACAAGAGATAACTTGCTTTATCTTCTTCTTCCATCTTCAAACTTTCAAACTACCTTTTGAAAGTCTACAACTTAGCTTGCTAAACCTTTCCATCACCTTTGTAAATATTCTCAAGTTTTAACCAAGTTTCATGAGAAGATTTACATTGCATAAATTTAACAAATTCAGATTAACATAACCCACATAAAATAGCATTTAAAGCTTTAGCATTACATTCACTTGCCTTCTTTTCTACTGGAGTAATTGTAGATGTCTGTGGCTCTTCATATTCCTCCACCACTGATTTCCATATGTCAAATCCAAGAGCCATCAAATAAACCTTCATTCTCATGCTCCAAAAATCATAATTCTTCCCATCAAACAAAGGTGCCTTATTTGTATAAAATCCTTCATGTGACCTAGCCATCATACTTTTCCCGATCTACCTTCAAGCTGTAAAACTTTTTTAAAAAAGGAACTTGCTCTAATACCAATTATTAAGCACATAATATACTGAGAGGGGGAGAGTGAATTGGTATATTATATATCTTATAAATCTTTCCCTTTATCAAATTCTTCTTAATCAAACATTCAAGATATGCAATAAAACTCAAACAATAAACATCACACAAGATAGAGAGAGACACCAGATATAACGTGAAAACCCAATGTGGGAAAAACCACGAAGAATCAATCTCAAATATATTTGTGAGAATAACCCCACAAGAGCACCATACGCCTTTGCCAAGTACAAACTTTAGCTACAATTCATGAGCACCAACCCATAGGAGCTTCAAACCCCTTTACCGAGCACCAACCCAACACCTATTCATGAGCACCAACCCATAGGAGCACCAACCCCTTTGTCGAGCACCAACCCAGCAACAATTCATGAGCACCAACCCACAAGAGCACCAACCCCTTTGCCAATCACCAACTTAGCAAAAATTTGTGAGCACCAACCCATAGGAGCACCAACCCCTTTATGTATACCACACACCTATCTCTCAATGTTGCTATCTCAACAAATGATAGATCAATAGAACATCTCCTTCCTCTCTCTAACCTTTGCTCTTCTAAGCTAGATATAACAAATACAAATCATATTCATCTCTCACAATTGCTCTTCTAAGCTAGATATCACAATATCAAATCAACCTCTCACTCTCATATTACAAATGGCTTCTCAAGCCTTTATTTATAGCTTTCCAAATGACCTTTGGCATTCCCCCTTTGTGACCCTTCAATCCTCATGAAAAATGGCACCAATCTTGGAAGACCCTTCATATCCAAGCATTTGAAAAGTCATGTGGTGACCCTTCATGACCAAAAACGTCCTTCCCACTTTTGTCCTTATCTTTGGTGACTCTTTGTATTCCTCAAAGTGTCCCTTCATGATAAATTACACCTTACTCTTTTTTATTCACTTGGTGACTCTTGGTATTCCCCAAAATGACTCTTCATGGAAAAATGCATCCCATCCTTCTTTTTTCTTTACCCCGTGGCTCTTCGACTTCTCCATGGGCCCTTATTTTGTCTCATATGCAACCAAAAATATATTCGTTAATATTGAATAAATATTAACTCATATTAGCCAAGAAAAAAATATTAAATGCAATGGGGCCTTTATCACCAATAATACTAAACCTTTGACATCAATGATAATATTTCCAACATATCTAGGTAGGTCTATCTCCCTTGATGTACCAATTTAGATTACTACTACACCTAAACTTTTGGGGGGGGGAGAAAGGGAGAGAAAAAACTAAAAGTAAACTATCCTAAGGGAGGTGATACACCAAATAAATTGATGAATTCCAACCAACTTCATGTTACACATGAAACCAAGAGAATAACCAAACATACACTTCTCCAATCTACATCTTCTCACATCAATATTATGTAATGAGGTTATGGATGAATGATTAAGCTAGGAGTACAAGATAAGAGGCCTTGAATGGAACTAATGAGTAAACTAACTCGCTCAACCTTGACACTTCATAAAACACTTCACATGCCTTGCAAGAAGAATCTCTCTAACTATAAATAGGTGAGAGAATGAAATAATATGATAAGGAAAAAAGAGTCATCACTTAAGAAAAATAAAACATTTAATTGAGAAAAATTTGAATAGTCATGGAATAGGTAAAAATTAGCAGTCTTATTGATCAAATGGTATGTAAATGAGTAGGGATTTTTCATACTCAAGTGGAGCATAAGTTACAATGGCCAAAATTTCTAGTTATTATATAACTTGGGAGAGAGAGGATAAGAAAGAAGTCAAAGGGTCACAAGGACACCTATCAAGATTGAGAAAAAGAATTACTTGTGCATGAGAATAGGATATGGGATTAACCATGCAAGGTTAGAAGATACAAGTTGCCATACAAGTCATAAAACTCATGAAAGTGGTATGAAAGTTTTCATTCTAACTCAAAAAATTACCTTCATGATTTGGACCTATTTGAACATTCTAAAACTGATTAGGGATAGGTATGATGATTATAATTAAGGGGAAGGATTTCAAACATGTCTCTCCATACATTGGTTGCAATTTTAGTCATCTAGAATCTTCCCAAAATGAGTTATCACCATATGTAATCTAAATAACTCTTCTTCAATGTACTCTACACACTTTTTCTTCAAAAAGGAATTGGTTTTCCATGAAAATTCATGGGAAGGAGTGGATGAAACTTGAAAATACTCTCCATGGCCTTAGAGGCATTAGACACACCTTAATAACTAACCACTTGAAATTTTCACACTTCTCACTAGATTGGTCATTATGCTAGCTTTGAATGGCTAAGATGAGAGCTATTATTTTCAAACTTATGAGTATTTAAAATGCATTAAATCTACATATATATTTATACTAAGTCTTAATATTCCTCTCAAACTTGATTTCATCTTTGAAATCTTTCCATAACTTACAAAACACATAAATAAATAAAAAGTACCCTATTTTATACCCTATACAAACATAAAATATATTATAAACATATATTATTTCCACATAATCATGTCTTTGTCCATTGTAATTCACTCCTAGAGTTGGAAGTGGCATTGGTCTCTTATTTGGTCTTTAGGCCTAACCACGCCCAAGGAGACTTGACTGCAACCTTAAAAGTATATAACACCCTATTGAAAATAATACTTATTTAATTAATTTCCCATGTTTTAATAGGTTTATTCAGGCTTATAACACCTTATAAAAAATTCTATATAGGTCCTAACTCATCCTTTTATCTCCTTCTTCAAAATTGCTAGGGTTTGTGCATGGAGTGTCTTCTATCTAAGATAAAATAGAGGGTACTTCCCATATTTTTACATACCAAATAGGTATTTTATAGGATTATTAAATTTTTAAGTATTATCTCCATAAAATTTTATACCTTTATATTATGCATAGACCCACCAACCTCAACAAAACCCAAGATAGGCTTGTGTAAAATGCACTGTGTATAGGAATTTCATATAGATTGTATGTTACTTGCTTAGGTTTCTCTCTATGTTATATATCAAAGATGATAGTTATATTATACTATTTAAATAATTATTAATGTGTTTAAAACTTTAAAATCACTCCAAATTCCTTACATACCTTGTTCCATACATCAACTCTTAAGACTGTATTTAAAATTCCTGATTGTGTCTCTATTTTCCTCACTCAAATGGTGACCCATGCATAATATTGGATTATAGATAATGTAAATATACTTATTTAGTATATAATATGTTAAATTAAAATTTTTATGACTAATTTTATTATTTTCCATGCAATACAAGTCTCACATAATTAGTCCTAAGCTCACTACCTTATACAGTCATACATAGTCAACTGCGTTTGAATGAGGTAAACCTTGTGTATGGAGATTATTTTTGGGAGATATTTCATATCAATTTTGATTATGTATACCATTTAAAAATTATTACATCATCCTATATTAATAATCCCATGATTAAGCCTTCATCATGGATTGTGTAGGAATTTGACCCCTATTGTAGGTGCACATTTTAAGAGGAAGATACAACTGTAGGTGTATATGGGAGTCTAAAACACAGCTTATCAATGTTGTCTTAATTATATTTATGTTAATGGTCTATATTTCAATTCAAAATTCCATTCAAAACTTGATAACATATCTTACTATAACTTTGAAGTGTTAAGATCACTTGTACCTTCAAAACTTGTAGATATTATTATTTGGTTTTAATGGTTTTAGGGGCATCTTTAGGTCTCCTAACAACTATCTTCCACTAAATTTATTAACTTCATTATTTAAAACTTTCATTTAATATATAAAGGATATAAAGTGTGATCATTTATAGGCATTTCAAGTATGTTTAACCATGTTATATGACCTCCAACAAAATGCCTTGGATCTTTGTTTTCATAGTTTATGAATTTGGTCTCAAAACTCAATTATCATCATTTGAAGGTGATCCCTATCTCAATGTTCTAATATAACATTCCTAACATGTCTAAAATTTTCACATAAAAATTTATTATTATAAATAGGGTTCCATTATGTGCCTTAATACTTTATATGACACTTAAACCCTCTAGTAAGCCACCTATAGATGAACATTTTCCTACCTGCAAGTAGTGAATGCACACGTAGATAGTCAGCAAGATATGTGCTCTTATGATAAATTTTAGACCTAATATATTTTTTCCAATTCACTTATAAGACTCTAAAATATTTGTATCAACTTTCAAATTTATTCTTCCATCATGATGTTATCAAAGAGATACCCTTTTAGGTTGACTTAGGTTGTATGCAAGTAGTGAACCTAAAATGATTCATGCACCAAAGGGACTAGCTTCATAATCAATTGATATTTTCACAAAAGTATCAACATGAAACATCATTATTTAGTAGGTGTTGGGACAAATCCATACATCTCAATTTTTATGTTTTCACTTCATGTAGACACCTATAGGTGCATATTGCTATCATATGGCTATGTGTGTAATTGAGGTTCTAGCATAGTCCTATATTATGCCAAGTGAAGGTTACTATTTTATGTTCCTAATGTGATATTATGTTAAACATCATTATACTTCCAAAACACCTCCATTGACATGCTAAATAGGTGCTAAAAACATTATCAAACATGGTTGCAAGTGAAATTAAGCAAAGGGTTGGTTGTGAGCATAACAAGACTAAAAACTTGATCCAAGCATGATGTTATGAGAATAAAAATGAAGGGAAGATGATAAATATGGCATTGAGACATGGGAAACATCACATAATGTTACTATGAGACCTCTATTGAGAACCAAACATTTTGCAAATAAGTAAAATGGACTAAGATTGTACATGGTGGCACCTTCTTGCAACATGAGATAACTTACTGATCCAAACAACATGAAACATGAAAATAAAAATGCATATCATCTGATAAGAGATCCCACATCCTCTATCTATGATAGGAATGGATTATTGAAAGTATGGGCTGAATCAATATTATTAAAATAATTAGAAGATTTCCCTCAATATGAGGTGGCACTTTTGTGTGCTTGTATGTGATAATGTCCACTTATAGAGTAAGAGTGTGAAATTAGTGTTTATATAGCGTTTTGATGAAAATTACTTAGGAGGGTGGCTTAATAAAAGGTTTATTCTAACCCTTATCATCTTAGGGAGATGAAAAGTTACTTTTTGGAGGGTACATGGACCTAAATCACTAAGGTATTATGCCCTTGTGGGTCTTATGCGGTGTTATATATTCTTGGGTGGTATTTGTGATTATCATATGACAAAAAGTGAATTAAAAGGCCCATAAGATGGGTAAATTACTATACTAAGGTTAGAGTGAGCTCAAGTGACACTCCAAGGCATGAATAGTTAATTTTAATGACTACACATACTTTACATTGTGTTAAATGAATATTTTATGAGTTAATAATGACACTAATCTCATTTACTTTATGCTTATTTTTAAATTCTTAATTTAAAAAATGATAAGATAGAATTTGTATGGTTATTGTGTGTGTAAATTATGCTTGCGTATGTAACATATATATGTTATTTATTATATGAAATCTTCATGGCATTTGTATGTGGCCCTTGGCATTATTTATTTATACTATACTCACATATCCCTTGTATGTGGCATTTGGGACTTATCTATGACATCATTTGAAAATTAAATAAAATTTTATGATGTTACATGTATGTCACTAATTTTTACAATGGTTTCATGATTACTATCATACATTACTTCTATTTTTCACTTTACTATTTTGCCATGATACATATGATGCACATCCTACTTATCATGATTCAATGTTATATCGATCTAAAAAATGTTTCATATGAAATTCAATGCAATACTAAATACTATGATGAAATAAAATTCAAATTTTATTTGATACTTTATGATTACATCTATCACATACTATATAGTTCTTTTTTGGTATTAATGATCTATAGTATACATCTCTCATCTCAAAGGGGTTCATCACAATGTGAATATATTGATAATTCAAGTCCTCATAAGCAATAGATTTAATATTTATGATATGGATCATAATTTTGATATTATGGGCTCATATGAAATGCATGTGCACTCATTTATATATTTACTCTAATACATATACACATATACTTGAAGCATATACATGGGCATGTGAAAATCAATTACAAGTTACATGTTTAAAAAATGTACAAGCTTAATTGGCATTCTATATAAATGAAATACATATATAGGGGGATGATATTCATTAATTTTCTTATTTTTACATGTAAAATTAAAATTTCACTTTTTTAAAGTCTAAAATCTTCAAAAGTATAAAACTCTCAAACATAATCTAAACCTATTTGTAGTAGTGTGATTTGTCTCATTTTGAAAGTGGGCCACATTAGAGTATAGTAACACTCAAAATATTTATTCTGATTTAGTGAGCCACATTTGGTGTTTATACCACTTCAAATATTTTACATATTAATCTACATATTTATATGAGAGTTTAAGCATACAAGTTTTCCAACTCATGGGTTTTCATTGGTTTCAAATTGAGACTTGATCGC
This sequence comes from Torreya grandis, assembly GCA_037957365.1. Taxonomy (NCBI): domain Eukaryota; kingdom Viridiplantae; phylum Streptophyta; class Pinopsida; order Cupressales; family Taxaceae; genus Torreya; species Torreya grandis. The sequence goes on from JARHVA010005078.1 coordinate 15,037, forward strand.
TCTCAACTCACCATAAGTTAAAAATTTATCCAAATTCCTCAATAATAGGTCACAAACCTCTCAATTTTCAACTTATATGGAAATTATATTGCATACTCTTTCAATTATATTATTTAATTTCTCTATTTTCAAATTTAAAATTTAAAGTTTTAGATTTTCAATTTTCAAATATAGACAATAGCTAATTTTATTAACATTGTTGCAAGTTTTACATTGAGACATCTTGCACAATCAAGCTTCACATAAAATACAAAGTGTGTATACATACTTAGGTTCACATCCCACTTACTCTATTAAATTCAATTAATTAAATGTTTACCTTACTTGGACAATTCATCATTCCTTTAACTTATAATCTCTACAAAATCCTTCAATTATAGACTTATTATCTTAAAACTTATTGAAAAACTCATTCAAGAATCCATATTTTTATTACAGGTTCCTATTATCCAAATACCAATATTCTTTATACTTCTAATATAATATAGCACTAGGCAAATAGGGACACAACCTAGCCTTGTCCTCTCGTGTAGCCTTGTCCCCTACACTCTAATGGTAACTTTTTAAATTCAAAACATTTCATATTGAATCTCCTACACTTTTATCAAGGTTGATCAAAATAAATATTTAAAATATTATTAGAAACATAATTATTGAGAGGAGGGGTGAATATATCTATTATAAATTTATTTTACATGTACTTTAACATTCCTTGAACCACAAAATCAATACAAAGATATAGTAATGCATAAGGAGTCATTCACCTGAGCATAACAAAAGAAAACACACATAAGTGGAAAACCATCAAGGGGAAGAAAACCCATTGATACCTAAAAATGTAATACAATTTTATAATTCAAAATATCATAATTTAGTAAAGAACCAACTCCACATGGAACACCAATACTAACTAGCTAAGACCAACCTAGCTAGGCTTTAGCAAATACCAACTTGCAAGAAAGCACCAAACCCCTAGATGACTCAGAACCAACTCAACCACTTGAAACATTTTATCACCTTCATAAAACCTTGTTTCTCATAAAATATATGATTATCACCTTATTTAGTTCTTTTCTCTCTTCTATCCCTCTCAATATTTCTTTTAGGATTATTTTCTCATCTAGGTCTCTTTACGATAGATTAGGTCATATGACCTTGATCTTTGTCTTCATTACCCATATTAGATATTCATGATAGTTTATATTCAACCTTATTATGGTCTATAATACCTCCTTCATCTCTTTAAAGTGATATATCCTTCACTTTCACTTACTCATAGTCTAACTAGTCAATTAGGCCTTGTTCTTAAACTAGGTTCTTGCTCATAAACCTCTTGGTAGACCATACACATTTTAAAAATTATATTTTACACATAATATTAATTATGAAATTCCAAAAACATGAATTAATCATTATATTATATTTTACATTTCTCAAATGGACCAGATCTTTCTTTAGGCCTAATGGAGACCTAATTCAATTAGGCCTTCATTAGTACACATTACCCTTTGATCTTATTGAAGCACTTTCAAACTTCACACATAGAAATAAAACCTCATATACCACTAAAATATACCAATAATAATAACATAATATTAGTTATATTATACCTTTTATCTCCAATCACCACTTAAAGCATGCTATTACTATTGTTTACATTAGGCCTTTACATACACAAAAAGGTCTCTCTTGAACAACTAAAGATACCATAATGTTTGGACACAAAATCATGAAAATAAAACACATAAAAAAAAACTTAAATACCTATAAAAATTCATAAAAATCATTATAATTCATTACATATGGAAAAAAGACTCAAACACTCCTTCAACTTGCTCACTTAGAACTGCCAGTTTTCTTCAAAGACCAATCATGGTGATTTTAACCTTCAACACCTGTATGACCAATTTTAAATAATCCTAATGCATGTGTATGATAATATTTGGTAATTATAAAATTATTACATATAAATACAATATGGTCAAATTTCAATATTGGTCTTGCAGATTAATCTCATAACCTTGTACCTCACTGTCTCATCTTACCCAGATAGGTCAACTTGTGAGAAACATTTTCACAATAATCACTATCATCCAATACTTGTATAAAACATTAACATGTATTAAAATTAATTAAAAAAATATTCATGTACTTGGTTTCATCCCTTATCCATGATAACACATTATTAAACCTCTTCTCACTATTGCCTAGGTTTTTCACTATTTCCACTATTAGTCCTTTTAGTGACTAACTATCTTGGATGATTGATTTAGAATAACTAAAGAATAGAACCTATCCATAATCCATCATGTAAATAAAATATAGGTATCACCCTTATCCATCTAATTATTTTCATAATTTTACTTTGTCAAATCTGATGGCTATAACAAATCTCTAAGAAATGTGCACTTTCTTGTATAGTCTACTCACACACCTAACAACTCAATCACACTTGGAGGTGTTTGGGAGAGTTAAATACAAGATCCAATAGTTTTTATAGTAATTTGAGACCATTAAGGGATATTTTTATAAAAATATTGAAAATCAGGTCCTTATTAGGGTTCTAAGAGAGTTTAAGCATGTTTCCACTCTTAACAATCATTCATAAAGCATAACCACTTAAGCCAAAAATTAATTCCTAGAATTTTGAGCTATGAAATTTATTCATATACCATGAATATATTAGGTTATCATTATGAATTTACACATACAAATGAACACTTAAAATTACTTTTGGAGTTAAGAACCCTTCATTTTGTACACTCAAAAGACCTCAAATCACTTTTTCTTACCTTAACTTTAGAAATTTGACCTATAACTTCATCAGCAAACATGAGACAACATACCTTAACTATAAAATTGATTGTATGAGATTATTAATCTTGAAATATTATATCTAAACCTTACTAGGCCATACTCTCTTTCTTTTCTTGCTTACACCTTAACTTACAAATCACATTAGGCTATTAGGCTAGGGAGGGTCTAGTAGTGGTTTATTTATCGACTTGATATATAGGTTCTACCCCTATAAGCTCATCTTGATACTCACATGAGTGATCTAATGCCTCATATACATAAACATCATACAACCTCTGATTCGTGTGTACATTCATCTCACCAAGCCATTATGACACTTCATTTACAAGACTATAAATCATATGCACATACCTTCTCAAGACACTTACTATGCTCAAGAAATTGACAACTTTGACAACAAGGACCTTCCATGGTGACTTTACATCACTCATTCAGCCCTAATAACATATACCAATCATGTCTTATACTCTTAGAATCACTTCAACACTGATTGATATTCTCTATCCTAGCTACATTCTTCAATAACCTCATTAAGACCTTCCTCAAGATCCTTTAACATCAATGAAAACATCAATTGAAAATCTTAACAATAAGAACAATGCTCAACAATTTCCCCCTTTTTCATTGATGGAAAAATAAACTAAAAACTAAACAATATTATCTCCTCATTCTCATCTTTCTCCCCCTTTTACATAAATGACAAATTGATGTCTATAACTCTTTAGATCACACTCCTTACAACAAAAATACTCAACACACAGGTCTATGAGTTTATGAGACATAATACAAACATGATCCTCTATCTCCATGCATACCTTCTTGGATAACTCACCTATTCTTAGAGCTAATGAGCATTATTATCTCCCCCTAGGTACTTAGAATCTTCAATGATTATTAGGGGCATGAATTACACCCAATTCATGTCTTAGATTTTCAAATGTTACCTTTGGAAGTAGTTTGGTCAAAATGTCTACAATTTGATAATGTGTAGAAATATATTCAAGTTTGACACTTTGTTCACTTACATTATCTATTAGAAAATGATACTTGTTGATGGGAGTGTAGTTGGTCCTTGAGTGCATGATAGGGTTCTTTGAGATGCTTATAACACTTGTATTGTCACAATAGATAGGCATAGTACCATTATACTCCAAATTATAGTATTTTAGGGTCTATCTCATTTCTAGACCTAAGTGAAATATGAATATATTACAATATACTTAGCCTCTAAAGTGGATAATTATACTAATGGTTACTTCTTGCTTATCCATGAAACTAGGCACCCACCTAACAAGAAAACTCATCCACTGGTACTCTTCCAATCATCTAGACTTCCTATCCAGTCTGCATTTGTATAAGATATAAAATTAAAATTCTTGTTTCTTGGATACCACAACCCATACACCATAATCATTTTGAGATACATGAGTATCCTCTTAACTCCATATAGTTGATTCTCCTTTGGATATGCTTGAAACCTTCCCCCAAGACCTATTGCTTACATATTGTTAGGTCTAAAGGTAGTGGTGTATAACAAACTTCCAATCATTGACCTATATGATGCCTGATTAACCTTTGAAGACTCATCTTCCTTTATCAACTTACACCCTATTATCATGGGTGTACTAATTGCCTTGTAATCTTCCATCTCAAATGTCTTCAACATCTCTCTTATATACTTGGCTTGTGAGATTAATATACCTTTTTTATATCGAGTTATTTGTAAACCAAGAAATAATGATAGTTATCCTTACATGAACATCTCAAACTATTTATTCATCACCTCTACAAAGGCCTTGGTCATTTTCTCATTGTTTCCACCAAATATGATGTCACACACATAGATAAATACTATCAATTTATGGTCATATCCTATCTTTATATATAGATTACTATCTTCAACTCCTCTTTTGAATCCTTGATCCAATAGATACCTATTCAACCTAGCATACCAAGCTCTAGGAGATTTCTTTAGACCATAGAGAGCCTTTTTAAATATACACACATAGTCCTTATCATGTGATAGTGATAACCCCTCAGGCTGCTCAATATACACTTCCTCTTCTAAATTCCCATTTAAAAAGGAAAATTTGACATCCATCTAGTATACCTTAGACCCTTTGAATCATGTCTATGCTAAAATAATTTGATAGCCTCCAATATTAATACTAGTACAAAGGTATCCTCAAATCTTAACCCTTCAACTTGTGCATATACCTTGCATAACAATCTATTCTTTTTCCTAGTGAGTTCTCCATCTTCACTCAACTTGTTTGTAAACACCCACTTTATGCCAAGGACATTTTTATCTTTATGCCTAGGAACTAGTTCCAAAATCCCATTCTTCTCTATCTCATCTAACTCATCATTCATATAATCTATCCAAAAAAATTCTTTTCTTACATCCATAAGATTCTTAGGTTCAATATTAGATAATAGAGCAACATTCTCTTTATTTATATTACTTACCAATCTTCTCCTTATTTGTATACCTACATTCTTGTTGCCAATGATTTGAGATTCAGGTTGATCTCTTTGAATCTACCTTGAGGGTCCTTTTGATTCCTATCTCTCCTCAACTTTTTCTTCCTCATAAACCTCTATAGTTTCTTCTTCATTCTTAAATTCCAAATTCTTTAAAGTATCCTTTGATTGTGAGTGTGATTTTTTTGTTTCATCAACTTTTACATTGGTGCTTTCCACTATATTTTGTAACTTAATGTTATAACATCTATAGGCTAATCTCATTGATGAATATCCTAATAATATACCTTCATCATATATAAAATCAAATTTTCCTCAGTCTTCATCATCTCTTTTGATGAAATGTTTGCTCCCAAACACTTTAAAGTGTTCTATAAATGCAGGTCTACCCTTACATAGTTCATAAGGAGTCTTGTTTCCATTAGTCCTTATCTATCCTCTATTCAAAATGTATACTATAATGATTACTACCTCTCTCCAATATCCATAAAATAATATAGATTCAATTTAGCATAGTTATAGACATGTCTTAAACTATCTTAGTCTTTCTTTCCACTACCCTATTTTGTTAAAGTTTCCTAGATACTAAGAATTGTCTCCTTATTCCATGAACATCACAAAAGTGATCAAACTCATTAGACCAAAAAACTCCTCCTATATCAAATATTATGCACTTGATCTTCCCATTCTTCTCATTCTCAACAAGAGCCTTGAATGCATTGAACTTGTCAAGAGCTTTGAACTTTTCTTTCAAGAATGCAACTCAAGTCATTCTTGTGTACTCATCTATGATTAACATGAAGTATCTATCTCTTTGAATGTTTTTAATTATTGTAAACCCATAAAGATCATTGTGTATTAAATCTAAGGGTTTTATAGTAAATTACTCCTTGTATTTGAACCTTCCTCTAGTCTGCTTACCATGTTGACATGCATTATAAAGTATGTTTATAGGTTTGGTGATCTTAGACATGTTCTTCACAAACTTCTTGGTGATTATCTTGACTAGATTTTCAAAGTTTAGGTGACCTACCCTTCTGTTCCATATCCAAATTTCATCCATCTTGCTCATAAGGCATCTCTCCTTGATTTCATTTAAGACTTATAGATTATTCTTAGTCCTCTTAGCATTGGTAATTAGCCTTCCTGATTTATCTCTCCTTATCTCACACCCTCTATCATGAAAGGTTAGTGTGTGTCCTTGATTTCACATTTGAATTACACTCATCAAGTTATGTTTTAAAGCTTCCATATACAACACATTTTGTGTCTTGGTCTTCCCATTGTCCAAACTCAAGACACCCTTGCCAACTATATTGGCAATTTTATTATCTCCAAACATCACTATTCCTACAATATTCATTTTCAATGAGATTAACTTATTTTTGTTTCCTATAATGTTGATTTATTAACCACTATATATATACCATTTCATGCCTTCATCTTGAATGTAAAAGGTAGTCTAAGATAACATAGAATCCTCTTTGGTATTTTTTTCCTCCTTAACAAATAGTTTGATCCATAAAATGGCACTTATTTCTATACAAAAATTGTTTACCTTAGATCCCTTTATTTAAATCAAACAATTTCCTAAAACATTCATGGAAACAAAATTGAATTTGGCATTTTATTTTATTTTAACTTATTATGCATCCAATAGTGATTAATAAACATGATTAATCAAAATGTATAAAAATAATGCACACATAAAATCAACTCATGACAAGTATGTGATAACAGAGTTTGGTAATGCCTACATCTCTAGGTTCACTTATAGTAAAAATCAATCCATTTCTCTAAAAATTGAGTACATGGCCAACCCTCATAATTATCAAATGGATAGTCTAAGACTACATACAAATTGGAAATAAACCTTTAGAAAGTCTCAAAACCCACATACAGACCTTCCACCTTACTATCGTCAATGTAATCTCACAATCTTATGGATATTAGCTAAAAAATATCAAAAATGGAATTAAAAAATGGCTTTAATGAAATTTTCATAGATCTTTCAACATACTATTAAAATCATCTCAGAGTTTAGGATAAATCCCTAGTTTACACTGAGAAGTGAAAAGCTCTCCAAGTCCTTCAAAACTTAGGATATATACAGGCTAGTCTCTATATTGGACATTACACAATCTACAAATCTTTACTTTGAGGCAATGATAATGGAACCAAATGACCTCAAATCTAGACACTCAATATATGGCTAGAATCATCTCTAGCTCTAGATCTTAGATCTTGGCTCTGGCTCTTAGATTTGGCTCTCAGCTCTTCAAATTTCAACTTTTGGCTCTATCTCTTGAATCTCAACTCTTTGGCTCTGACTCTTGGTTCCTAGCTCTTGGCTCTTAGCTCTTTGGCTCTTGGCTCTCAACTCTTGGCTCTTTAGTTCTTGTTTCTCAGCTCTTAGCGCTTTAGCTCTCAGCATTGGATATTTAGATCTAATAAGATCTTTAAATTTTTTTTTGAGTGAATTGAAATGAACCTCTGATCCCTTTATATACTTGTTATAGGTCTACTTTTTCTAATTTGGATGATTATCCATAATCTTATTTTAATAAATTTCATAATTATCTCATACTTGATTTTTATAAGATTTTAAATTATCCATCACATTTTAAAAATATGGGGCGATAATTATTCCTTTATATATGATGGATTATGTTTATCCCTAAATATTAAAGACCTGGGTTGAATCTTATTGTCATGTCACTTTATTGCCATGTCATCATTTTGACTATAAATTTGATTAGTCATAACTTTCACATATGGACTCCATTTTTGAACCATAAAATGTGTTAAAAATATTATAATGAGCTCTACATTATGAAAATAGATTTAAAATATTTCATGATGGTTAATTTGTGTAGTTTTACTAGCTTTGAGCACCTATTCACTAGCTTTGACTATAACTTTGACCAACTACACAAGGAGCATATGAGCTCACTTTTTGAAGTTCTACATACTGTCGAAAAGATATTGACAAGATCTTCATAATGGTGTAGGATTTGGTATGATCTAAATTTTTTTTTGAATTTACCTCTAGATCAATCCTACCTAGTAAGAGGGTTTTTAGTCCATCAAAAGCTGGTACCCAACTTGATCCTCTAAAATTCCAATCAATTTTGAAAAATTATGATGAGTCTTTATCAGTATACTTAGGCTCTATAACTACATTGATAATGATTGAAATAACTGATTGATCACACCTTCCAAAAATCCTATACTATTGCATGCCCATCAATAGCCACTATATAGAACTAGGATTTAGAATGCAATGACTTCTTTTGTTGCATGGCTTCTCAAGAGTCTCTACATAGATAAGGCTAATGATATTGTATGATGCATGACATTGCTCTACTAAGGTAATGTTTTCCCATTATGAAAATATAATATGTATTCTCCCTATTCATTTAAAAATTATCACAAGGATATAAAACTATGTTGCATTTAATAAGTGATATCATATCATCACTTTTATAAATTGCCCTTTTTGGGGTCTTACAATGCAACATATATGTTACAAATAGTGCCCTTTTTAGGGTCTTTTACAAATGTGCATACTATGATTACACATATCTTGAAAACATGTATTTCAATGAAAATAGATATCAAAATTGATCCAAAACAACAATGTATTATTGATTGTTACTTACCTTTGAAGCACTTCACATGTTGATTCATGCCTACTTATTTTCCCTTCGAAAGAAACTCTTCTATTATGTGTAACATGTATTTCTACTATTTTTATACCCCAAATCTAATTTAAATTTTTTTTTCAATCTTCATTCTCAATGGAACCTCTTTACCATCTTGCCAAATGATACAAGAAAAGGTAATCACAAATATGTTAATCTGAATGTGAGAACATAAAATAATAAATGATACAACCGCTATTAATGGGTTGTTCACAATACACTTCTCATCTAGATTGTTACTACATTTTTCACTCTAAAGGAGTGATCTACCTTCACACTTGTTCAAACAAATTAGGTTAGTTCCTTTCATGCTTATTTAACAATGTAAACCAAAAAAAGTGCTTTGAAGGTGAATTTAAGCATGCTAAATAAGACTTAGCTTTGCAAAAATTCTATCCATTTCTTACTAATCTAATTTAATGGATGCTCCACTTTGGGATGCTCCTTCTTGATAAAATCTTCTTTAGATAGGTGAGATTCTTAATGGGTTGCCTCTTGGACTATTGATACTTTACCAAGTCTTTCATATGCTACCTCTTTTTTCATGGGTGCATGCACAACTTTCTTCTTTTAAGTATCCGAACAACGTTGTGGATGAAGATTCCATCACTTGTCAACCCAATGACAACTCATATTATAATTAGTGTAGTAATTCTTGTCCATTTTCTTGGATATAAAATCCCTCTTTCCATTCTCCATATTTTGGCTTGGAGAGTGGTATTTACAACTTGTCTCTTTCTTGAGGGACGTAACCTTTATTTCTAAAGATTTTCTCTTCCAACACATGGCCATACAATGGTTAATTAATCAAAAAAATGTACATGGATATTTATAGCACAAATTTTGTGTACCAAGACCATTCTTCTCATAATCAAATAAGACATTGGAATATTTATGCTTGCCATAACTTTTAGGGTTATCCTGTTTGCAAGCATGATGTAGAGAAATTATTTTACCTTCTATTTTAGGATGTGCATCTCTCAATGGAGATTCCTTGCATTTATTCTAGATGCATTTTCCATAATTGAGGGGTTGTTCCTTTTTGTAATTCATCTTATAAACCTCTCCATCTCTTTTGATGGGTTGAATCGGTAGTGGCTTGGGCTCATCTCTTGAAGCTTCTCTTGCTTCAACTATTTTGAAACATTCTCTTACTTCTCCATTACCACTAAAAAATACCAAACCTACACATTGAGGTCTTTCTTCAACCTATATGGGATTAGTAATTCTTTGGCTATTGATGCCAAGGCCCTTTCCATCAAACCCCAATCAATACCACGAGTATGCTTCTCAAATTCCCAAAAAGAAGAAGATTGATGAGAAGAAAATAAATAACATGGTGAATTACTTACAATACAAATCTCTATTTGGGTTTGTGCATCTATGGTATAGGATGGTCTTGTAGACTTTGCTTTCTCCTCCATTTCTTCACCATTTTGTGACTATGCCAATAAATTATCCTTGAATTACAACTCAACTTACAAATCCTAGATGATCCCTAAGAGAAACTCCCCATGAGATAGCAGTCTATCTTGCAAATATTATTTTTCATCTTCTAAGGACTTCAACATCCTTTTTAGCTCAAAGTTTTCCATTTGAATCTAATGGTTGAAGCCTTTAAGCTCCTTTAGTCTTTCTCTCTTCAGAGTTTTACCCATGGTTTCCTACTCTTATAAATAACTTATATCTCCAACAACCACATACTACAATAGAAGATTAAACAAGTCCAAATATTTCCACAAACTGAATGAAACCAACTATAACTAAAATCAAACTTTTACTCAATCAAAAGCTAATCCTTGTTTTCTAACTACTCTGATACCAAAATTGATCCATAAATTGGCACTTATTTTTGTGAAAAATTGTTTACCTTGGATCCTTTTAGTCAAATCACATAATTTCCTAAAACATTCATGAAAATGAAATTGAATTTGACCTTTTATTATATTTTAAATAATTATGCATCTAGTAGTGACTAATAAACATGATTAATCAAAATGTAAAAAAAGAATGATATAATCAACTCATGACAAGCACGTGATAATAGAGTTAGGTAGTGCCTACATCTCTAGGTTCACTTATAGTATGAACTGATCCATTTCCCTTAAAAGTGAGTACATGGCTAACCCTCAAAATTGTCAAATGGAAACTCTAAGACTACATACAAATCGACAAAAAAACTTTTATAAAGTCTTAGAACCCACAGATAGGCCTTCTACCTTACTGCCATCAATGCAATCTCACAATCCTATGGATTTTATTCAAAAAAGTCTCAAAAATGGACTTAAAAAAATGGCTTTAATAAAATCATCATATCTCTTTCAACATATTGTTAAAATTGTCTCAATTTCTAGGACAAATCCCTAATTTACACTGAGAAGTAAAAATCTCTCCAAGTCCTTCAAAACTTAGGATATATGTAGACTTATCTCTATATTAGCCATTACACAATCTATAAAGATTTACTTTGAGTCACTAAAAATGGCATCAAATGACCTCAAATCTAGACACTCAACATATGGCTAGAATTTTCTCTAGCTCTGACTCTTGGCTCTCAACTCTAGATCTTAGCTCTAGCTCTTTAACACTTAGCACTTTAGCTCTGACTCTTGGCTCTCAGATTTGGCTCTTGGCTCTCAGCTCCAACTCTAGCTCTTAGCTCTTGGCTCTCTGGCTCTTGGCTCTTGGCTCTCAACTCTTGGCTCTTCAACTCTTGGCTCTTTAGCTTTCACCTCTAGATATTCAGCTCTGATGAGAGCTTTGAAACTTTTTTAGAATGAATTGAAATGAACCTTTGATCCCTTTATATACTTGTTATGGATCCATTTTTTCCAATTGGGATGATTATCCACAATCTTATTTTAATAAATTTCATAATTATCCCATACCTATTTTTTATGGTATTTAAAATTATCCATCACATTTTAAAAATATGGGGTGATAATTATTCCCTAATATATGATGGAATATATTTATCCCCAAATATTAAAGACTTGGGTTGAATCATATTACCACATCACTTTATTGTCATGTCATCATTTTGTCTATAAATTTGATTGGTCATAACTTTCACATATATACTCCATGTTTTGAATCGTAAAATGTGTTGAAAATCTTAAAATGATATTTACATTATGGAAATATATTTGAAGTATTCCATGATGGTAATTTTTTGTATTTTAACTAGATTTGACCACTTATTGACTAGCTTTGATTGAAAATTTGACCAATTACATAAGGAGCATATGAGTTCTATCTTCAAAGCTCCACATACCATCGAAAAGCTCTTAATGGGATCTTCATAATGGTTTAGGATTTGGTCTAATCTAGGACCATTTTCAAATTGACCTCTATATCATAATCTATCTTGACTTTTGAGCTCAATATTATTAGTCCTAACTTACTTTGGATTCCATACCAATGTTTGATTCTTATCATAAATGATAAGAGATTCATATGTCTTATTGAATCTTGTGGTCCTTATAACTATATTAGAGAATAATCTTGCAATGTGTTCTATATTGTGATGGATTTAGTAAACAATATTTTTATACTTACCTCTTGATTGATTATTTATTTTCCCATGGTCCCATGATGACTTCTCCTTTATTACATTGGACTACCTAATTGGTCTTTTCATGTTGGTAATCTTGGCATGTTTTAAATTCTCATGCTCTCTCTCCAAATTTATCATCTTGTCTTAGTTAATCATGATCAACCTTTAAGGAATCTATCTCTATCTTCAACTGGTCATACTTAATTTCCTTTGACCTAAACCTTGTGTTGATACCTTCTAACTGACTCTTGATATCCTTTATAGTATTTTTTAGATGATTAAAATCATCAAGGGCACTTATTAGTTCATACTCAAGGTCTAATTCTTATCTTTATTCACTGTCATAGTATACTTATTCATCATACATGTTATCTTCTTCCTTTTGATCACAAGACATCTTATACTTCTTATAATCACCTTCAAGCTATTATACTTATCTCAAAGGAAAAATATTTGATACCAATTATTGGAAAAATAATCACTGTGAAGGGGGTGATTCAATATCTTAAAAATTGCTTTTACATGTACTTTAACATTCCTTGAACTATCAAATCAATACAAAGATTTAGAAATGTATAAGGAGTTATTCACATGAGCATAACATAAGAAAAAACACATATGAGTGGGAAAACCTCAAGGAGAATAAAAATCATTGATACATATAAATGTAATATAGTCTTATAAGTCAAAATATCACAATTTAGTGAAGCACCAACTCCACATGGAACACCAACCCTAACTATCTAAGCACCAACCTAGCTAAGCTTTAGCAAGCATAAACTTGCAAGGAGGTACCAACCCCCTATATGACTCATCACCAACTTAGCCACTTAAAACCTTTTATAAAATTTATAACACATTTTTTTCCATAAAACTGATGATGATCACCTTCTTTATTTCTTTTTTCTCTTTTATCCCTCTCAAACTACCCTCTAGGTTTCTTGTCTCATCTAGGTCTCTTCAAGACATATTAGGTCATCTGAACTTGATATTTGTCTATATTACCCCTATTATATATTAATTATAATTTATTTTACAACTTATTATGGTATATAATACCTCCTTATTATCTTCAAAGTGTTATATCTTTCACTTTCACTCAGTCATACTCTAACTAGTCAATTAGGCCTATTAGGCCTTATTCTTATACTAGGCTCTTGATCATACACCTATTAGTCAAAAATACACACTTTCAAACTTATATTTTCCACAAAATATTACTTAATAAATTCAATAATCATTAATCAATAATTACATTAGGTTATCCTTAGATCAAATGGACCAAATCCTTCTTTAAGCCTTAAGGAGACCTAATTCAATTAGGCCTTCATTAGTACATGTTACCCTTTGATCATCTTGGAGCACTTTAAAAATTCATATACAATATGAAAAATTAAAATTCCTTTAAAATATAATCATAATAATATAATATTATGTTTATGACACTTTTAGCTCCAATTACCACTTGAATCATACCATTAGTATTGTTTACATTAGGCCTTTACACACACAAAAAGGTCTGTCTTGAATAACTAAAGATAAAATAATGTTTGGACACACAAACATGAAAATAAAACATATAAATAGAACCTAAAAGACATAAAAAACTTCATCAATATAATTCTACTTCATTACACATGGCAAAATAACTAAAAACACTCCTGTAACTTGCTCACTCAGAATTGCTAGTTTTTGTCAAAGACCAGTCATGGTGATTTTAACCTTAAACACTTATAAGACCACTTAAAAATAATATTAATTAATGTGTATTATATTATTTTGTAATTATACCATTATTATATATAAATATAGTATGGTAAAATGGTAATATTGGTCTTACAAACCAATCTCATAACCTTGTACCTCATTGCCTCATCTTAACCAGATAGGTCAACTTGTGAGCAAATTTTTCACTATTATCACTATCCTCAAATGCTTATATAAAAAAATATAATGTATTAAAATTATTTAACAACATATTAATGCAAATTTTTTCATACCTATTCTATGATAATACATTCTTGAACCTCTTCTCACTGGTGCCTAGGTTTTTCATTGTTTCCACCATTAGGACTGTTAGCAACTGACTATCTTGGATGACCAGTTTAACATATATGAGGGATAAAAAATATAAATAAATCACCATTGGAATAAAATAAAATTCACAACCTTCTCCATACAATTATTTTCATACTTTAACTTGTCAACTCTGACTGTTATAGTAAATCTCTAAGAAATGTACACTTTCCCGTAGGGTCTACTCACACACCTGACAACTCAATCACACTTGGAGGTGACTGAGAGAATTTAATACAATATAAAATAGTTTTTATAGTCATTCTAGACCATTATTGTATATATTTATATATAAAAAAAAAAAATTGGGTCCTTATTAGGGTTCTTAGAGGATTTAAGCCTATTTCCACTCTTAACAATCATTCATAAAGCATAACCCCTTAATCCAAAAACTAATGCCTATAATTTTGATCTATCACCCTTACAAATATACCATGAATATATTAGGTTATAATTTATAGGTTACACATTCTAATGAACACTTGAAAGTTCTTCTTAGGTTAAGAACCCTTCATTCTATGCACTTAAGAGACCTCAAAGCACTTTCTCTTGCCTTAACTTTCTAAGTTTGACCTAAAACTTCATGAGAAAATATGAAACAAAACAAATTACATATTAAAATTGTTATATTATCTTATACATATTTAAATCTGATTGTGACCCCTCATTAGGCCATATTCTCTCTTATTGCTTACTTAGACCTTAGCCTACAAATCACATTAGGCCTTAAAATTGACCTTCATGACTCTTTCTATATGCTCTCCACCTTAATCACATAATAAAACTCTGACATGATTATACATAGAAATACATCCTTCACATGCCTTGATAATAGATAATTATACCTCATTAGGCTAGGTAGGGTCTAATTATAGACACCTAAATCTGGACACCAATGACCTCTAATCAGGGTTTTGGCCAATTTCTACCCAAAATGCATAATTTGGCCTAAAAACACTAAAACATGCTAAATGAGTTGAAATTAATATATTAAAGTTTCAATTTTGGCCAAGGTATCATTAAATGGGGTAATATAATTTATGGGCTATCTAACTTTGATCAAATCATTTCAAGTCAAAATGCTAATTTTACACCTGGGTGCTCTAGTTTGCTCTTTCTTATCAAATATCTTGCATGAGACATGTGCCTTTGTTATTTGGTGTTAGTAACATCTGAAATGGGATAATGGATCCAATGAATTTGACATCACCTTCTAATTCCAATCTAATTAAATTATCTAATCAATTTGAGTAATTTGTGCACAAAGTGCTTAAACATGTATAAGAGCTAATTACACCAAATTAGAGCCTAATCAAGAAATCCATGAAAACTTGTTTAATAATTTGTTTTGGAAATGAATATTAAATATTTGCATCATCAAGTGATTTCATTTCTTGGGAAGACATCCCTAGGGCATAAATGCCACAAATATCAAGATTCATGCCTCTCATGCCTCATCAAATCCCTCTATGCCTCTTAATTGCTCCTCTATCCCAAATATTGATGAGCCTATTTATCAATTTTAATTAGATTAATCCCTAGACACACATCTTAATCTTCAGATGGATGGTTTAGGTTGATTCTATTCATTTACAAAAAATTATAAATATAGAGGCCATGAACATTATTTATAAGCTATTTTGGTGCAAAGTTATTATGTTCAAATATCTTCAAAATACTTGGTAATGTAAATTTATAATGCAAAAATGATTCTAAAAGCTATTGAAATTAGTGTTACCAAGCCAAATTAATTCCAAGCCAAGCCAAGCCAAAGCCACAAAG
Organism: Torreya grandis; assembly: GCA_037957365.1. Classification (NCBI taxonomy): domain Eukaryota; kingdom Viridiplantae; phylum Streptophyta; class Pinopsida; order Cupressales; family Taxaceae; genus Torreya; species Torreya grandis. Next base: position 31,456 of record JARHVA010005078.1, read on the forward strand.
TGCCAAAGATAAGAAAAGATAGCCAAGCCTCCTTTGATGAAGACTTCATGAGCACAAGCCATGCAAGCCACTATTACAAAGGCATTTGGAGAATCCAAAGAAGGTGAAGGAATTCTTGTTGTTTTTTATTAATTTTTGGTTATTTTTATCATTTGTTTTTGTTACTAAGCTCACCCTAGTAACTAGTCATGAAGGTGTTAGTTTAGTGTGTTCTTTACCAATTTGTTTTATGTATTTTGTCACTAACACCATACTAATCTCCTCTTCTTATTCAAATTCCTAGTTCACATAATGGCACACCTGATGGGACCAAATTCATCCCATAAAATAAGAATATCATTATGCAACTTTAAAATCTTCATTTGGATCATTAAAACTCTTGTAATTTGATTTTCTACCTTTATTTTGTGTTTTTTATTTGTCACGAGTTTACACAGTAACCGTCATCAGTTAGTAAAACCATCATCAGTTGGCATAGCCATCATCAGTAAATTTGGTATAACCATTTTTAGTTAGATAAAAATCATTGGTTAGTAAGTGTAACCATCATCAGTTAGTATAACTGACATCAGTCACTGTGTTTTTATTAAAAACACAAAACGTGAGAGCTAATAAGCCATTTTAAAATGGTTGGTTTGGGGTCATATGAACTCCATTTTGGATGATTTTTTTTAAAACCACATATTTTATCCTAAATTTTCATAATTTTAAATTATTTTATCTTAAATTTTCATATAATTTTTACAAAATTTTGAAAATATATTTAAAATGTTTCTAATCTAACATATTTGCTTTTGGGGTGATGCCTTAAGGGTAGATAAGTAACCAACAGATTTCAAATTTAATAAATCATGTTTGAGACCACCTTGTGAATACTTTTAAAATGAATTATGAACCATTTTTTGGTTCTTAATGAAAAATTTAAATTCTTAAATGCTTTTTTTCAAAGTTCACAATCTTAAGACCAAGGGGTTAAATGAACACCACCAAATCTTTCATTTGGGCTTAAAATTGAATTCACTTGTTATTTTTATCTTCAATAGTTGTTTGATCTAATTTTGTTTAGAAAAGAGAGGGGTTTTATGTGTATTATCTTATATTTTTCCCCTTTAGGGAACCCTTGAAATCAAAAGCACCATTCTGATTACAAATAGCCTAGTCCAAATCTTAGAAAGAATGTCATCTAAAGTGCTCCCCAAAAACTTGTCAAAGTATTAGGTGACCTTGAAAATGACCCTAAAGTATTTCTATTTCATGCTTTCTTTATTTTTATGAAAAATTGGATTGTAAGGGGGACTTTATCACCTCCCACAATTTCTTTAGGGAAGCTTTGACCTGGGGTTTCACCTCTTAGTATTGACTTCACTTACTCCTTCTGAGTTACACATAGGATGTATCTGCATTTGGATATCACACTATACTAAGTGAACAATAGGATGTAGTGGTTGTAAAAAAAACTAGACCTTTTTACAACTAGCCAATGTTTTGGTAACCCAATTTTTGTGTTTTTATTTTGCATCATTTGACTTGAAAGTCATTGTGTAATTGATTCCTCTAGAACCATTTGAAAGCTTGATAGTGTAGTCAACCCCACATTGTCATACCCTTATTAGGATTTGGATGATTATACTTAGTGTATTTTGGTCATTTATCTTATTTGGTGTTTTTGAGACTAAAACTTGTTTATTTATGTATAAACCATGTCCAAAAAACTTTTTTTATATGTCACTCTTTTGTTTAAAGAGGTGTTATGTTGGCTATTTTACACCACACTTATGCCTTAAAATTTTTAAAACTTGTTTATGTGTGTGTCGATTTGAGTTGTGGAGGGTAGTGTTATGCTTTCAAAATCATGTCAAACTATTTTTTCCTTTTAATATTGTTAAACATAACATATCTCACATCATTTGAGCATGGATATTCCATTAGGCTACATAATTTATTTCAAAACTAGTTTACCTTGTATCAAAAATTATTTGTTTTAAACTATGTCATGTCTACCATTTGTGTTGGGGATCAATCCAACAATATGATTACACTTATGAAACTAATAATAGAGATGTGAACTTAAGACTAAGACTTAAACTCATCATGTAAACACTTGGTTCTATCCTCGAAAATATCATTCTGGATGCATAGGTAGCCGACGCCGGTTCCTGCTTGTGACCGACGTCGGCCGATCCCTTGCCGATGCCAGAGTCTCTTCAACTGCACCTGACTGATGTCGATCGCTCCTGACTGACGCCGATGACTGTGTAAACTTAAAACTTTGGTAATTCACTCCTTGGTGAAGCTTTTAGGCTCCACACCTTAACAATCTCCCACTTGGAGATAAACAGCTACACCAGTACCTGTACAACAACATCTTCTAGCTCCTCCATCTTCAACTCAATCATGAAGACCAACAGAAGTTGAATGAAGATTCAACTTCTCCTTTGTAACCAGCTTAGTTAACATATCCACATGATTCTTATCTATATGGATCTTCTCCAGCTTCAACTCACCATCCTCCAATACTTGTCTTATGAAGTGGTACCTAAGCTGTATGTGCTTGGTTCTTGAGTGAAAGGCTGAATTCTTAGCCAAATGGATTGCACTCTGACTATCACTATATAATCTACAACTCTCTTGCTTCCTTCCAAGCTCTTTCATGAATCGTGTCATCCATATCATCTCTTTGCTAGCCTCTGTGGCTGCAATATACTCTACTTCTGTAGTTGACAAGGCAATAACCTTCTGCAACTTTGATATCCAGCTAACCGCCGTTCCACCTATAGTGAAAATATATCCTGTGGTGCTCCTCCTGCCATCCAGAGCACCTGCCATATCTGAATCTACATAACCATGTAGAGAAGTATCTGAACCTCCATAGCACAAATGCTTACTTCTAGTTCCTCTCAGATATCTAAGGATCCACTAAACTACTTTCCAATGTTCCTTTCCTGGATTGGTCATATACTTACTTATAACTCCCACTGTTTGGGCAATATCCGGTCTAGTACACACCATTGCATACATCAAACTCCCTACTATGGAATAATATGGAACTCTACTCATGTACTCTACCTCATCATATGAATTAGGACATTATTCTTTACTCAACTTAAAATGTCCAGCCAAAGGTGTGCTTACCGATTTAGCATCCTGCATATTGAACCGTTTCAACACCTTGTCCACATAATCCTCTTGAGACAATATCAACCTGTGATTTTTCCTGTCTCTCTTAATGCTCATGCCAAGGCTTTTCTTTTCTGCTCCCAAATCCTTCATAGCAAACATTTGAGCTAATTTCACCTTAAGCTCAGAGATATCCTGCATGTGTGATCCTGCAACCAGCATATCATCTACATAAAACAATAGAATAATATATCTACCATTATCCAATCTCTTAAAATACACACAATGGTTAGATTGACACCTACTATAGCCATGCTTAGTCATAAACCTATCAAATCTCAAATACCATTGCCTAGGAGCTTGCTTGAGGCCATACAAGCTTTTCTTCAATCTGCACACTAACTTCTCCTTACCTTTGACCTCAAATCCTTTCAGCTGTTCCATATATATTTCCTCATCCAAATCTCCATGAAGAAATGCTATTTTGACATCTAGCTACTCAAGATGTAAATCTTCAATAGCAACCAAAGACAATACAACCCGTATAGAAGTCATTTTAACAACAAGAGAAAAAATCTCACCAAAATCAATACCTGGCTTTTGTGCAAATCCTTTCACTACCAATCTAGCCTTATATCTGATCTGTCCATTTTCACCGTCCTTTAACCTATAGGTCCATCTATTCTTTAGTGTCCTCTTACCAGCTGGTAACTCAACCAAATCCCATGTTTGGTTGTCTCTTAAAGACTCCATCTCCTCAACCATGCCACGTTCCCACTAACTCTTGGACTCCACCTGTAATGCTTCTTCAAAACTCTCTGGTTCTCCACCATCAGTTAGCAATAAATAGAATAATGAAGGAGAATATCTGATTGGAGGCTTACTCTTTCTAACCTCCTGATGGGTGTCTGAGACTCGTTCATAACACGCTGTCCACCCAAATTCTCTGACAGTGACCGACCTCAGTCACTTTCAAGCCTGTTACTGGCTGACGCTGGTTTTTCCTGACTGATGTCAGTGCCTGTTCTGCCAACGTCGGTCTTTGTATGACTGACATCAGTTTTTGTTCTACCGATGCTGGTTCTTGACCTACCAACGTCGGTCTCTGTGTTTTCCTGCAAGTGATTATTTCTTTTTCTTGCGAGCTTATTTTGGACCATCACCTCGTCTAATTCTCCATTGCTTTGCCCAGATTGATTCAGCTTCTTTAGCTGATCACTATACATCACTTTTTCATTAAAAATAATATCACGGCTCCTAATTATCTTGTTAGTTCCTAGATTCCAAAATCTGAAACCAAAATCATCTGAGCCATAGCCAATAAATGTGCACCTCATAGACTTAGCATCTAGCTTCTTTCTATTTTCCTTATCAACGTGCACAAAGGCTTCACAACCAAAAACTTTGAGGAATGAGAGATCTACCTTTTTACCTGTCCATGCCTCTTCTAGAATTCCACCATCCAGAGCTGTAGAGGGTCCTCTATTAATCAGGTACACTGCAGTGTCAACAACTTCTACCCAAAACTCTAAGGGCAAGCCAACATGCAATCTCATACGCCTTGTACACTCCATAATTATTCTGTTCATCCTTTTAGCAATTCCATTCTGCTGAGGTGTCCTTAGAACCGTCCTTTGCCTACAAATTCCATGCATATAACAATACCAGTTGAACTTATAGCTACAGAACTCACCACCATTGTCAGATCTCAAGCACTTTAATCTTCTGCCTGTTTCATTCTCAACCATAGCTTTCCAAATCTTAAAAGTCTCAAATACATCAGATTTCTTCTTAATACAATAGATCCATACCTTTCTTGTAGCATCATCTATAAATGAAACATAGTACTATGATCCTCCAATAGAAGCTACCTGAGCCGGTCCCCACACGTCTGTGTGAACAAACTGCAACTTATGCTTCTTCTTTGTAGACCCAGTATTGAGAAAACTAACTCTTTTCTATTTTCCAAATACACAGTGCTCACAAAATTCTAGATCCATGCTTTTCAAATCTGAAAGCTTACCTTTAGACTTAAGAATTGACATTCCCTTCTCACTCATGTGGCCAAGCCTTGAGTGCCACAATTTTGCATCCACATCTGAAGTAGATAATACAGAAGGAGAATTGTTAGTAACACAATTACATAAATAGAGAGTACCTACTCTCTTACCTCTGGCCATAACAAGTGCACCCTTGGTCACCTTCCAAGATTCTGCTGTGAGAGTTACTGTACAACCTTCATCCCCTAACTTTTCTGTAGAAATCAAATTTCTCTTTAAGCTAGGAACATGCATGACATCCCTCAACACCCATGTGTTGCCATTCTGCATTTTCAGCTGCACTTTACTTTTGCCAATAATTTTACAAGGCTCATCATCCCCTAAATACACTATTCCAAAATCTCCATGGATATAGTCACTGAAATATTCCCTATTAGGGGTAGCATGAAAAGATGCACCAGAATCTAATACCCAAGATTCTATATTATTATGCAAAGAGAATATTAAAGCATCTTGTGTAATACCTGCAACCTTTGCTTCTTCCTTTCCTTCATACTGATTGTCCTCCTTAGGCTTTGACCAGCAATTTCTGCTTATGTGCCCCATCTTTCCACAATTCTAGCATTGTGGCTTCCTGCCATTTCTAGATTTGGATCTACCTCTCCCCTTAGACTTAGATCTTGATCTCCCTTTCTTGCTCTTCTCTTTTTGCCTTCTCCTGCTCTCAAAACTTAAAGCGTTCCCAGATGTCTCTTCTATGCTTTTCCTGCAAATTTCTTCATTCAAGATAACACTAACAACATCCTCTACTTTTAAAATATTTGAAGCAGATGCAGTATTGCTAATTGCCATTACTAAGCTATGCCAGCTTTCAGGCAAAGAACATAATATTAAAAGAGCTTTTATTTCATCATCAAACACTATTTTGACTAAACTTAATTGATTTAAAATTCCATGGAAATCATTCAGGTGATTAGATACAGATCCACCTTCATTCATATGCAAATTAAATAGCTACTTCATAAGATATTCCTTATTAGAAGCTGAGGGTTTTTCATACAAATTTGCTAAAGTAGTCGTCAACTCTACCGTTGTTTTTGCCTGTGATAAATTAGATATCACAGTAGATGCTAGACTCAGTCTTATAGACCCCAGAGCCTTTCTGTCAAGAACTTCCCATTCTTCATCATCCATGTCTGTGGGCTTCTTTGCAATCCCACCTAATGGTAAGTATAGATCTTTCTGATACCAATAGTCCTCTATCTGCATTCTCCAATGTTGATAATTTTTGTCATTGAACTTCTCCATTCTCAGTTTAATTTCTTTTGCCATTGCTTCTCCCACTCAAATAGAAATCCCTGTAGAAACTCCTGTGAGTAACCTGTAATCAATACACACTACATAGATCTGAACCACCTGTTAGTGACCCTGAGCTTTGATACCAATTATTGGATATCAAGCTCTAAACCTACAACCAAGGCTCTGATACCACTTGTTGGAGATCAACCAACAATATGATTACACTTATGAAAGCAATAAACCGTAGAATTAAATCAGATAGATAAGTAACTAGAATGATAAATAGCAAAGAATAAGAGATACAAGAAACCACCCTGAAAACTTGTATTAAACTCTTTACAGAAGGAATACAATTAAAGAAACTTCTTTCTTCCACACCTCTCTCAGATGCACAAGATCTCTCTCTAGATCTCTATCCCTCAAGAGCTCTCTCTCTCAAGTACAATCAACTCCAACAACCTGGATTGATTCACCTATACAATTCTGTACTATTCTTCCAACAGTCACATACAATGAACTACTACAACAATAAGCTAAGAAGATCTAATTCTATATATAGAATTAGGAGACTTGAGCATGCACTTACAACCAACAGTTAAGCCTCTTGAACAAGGGCTCTAAAAATAGTCTTACTAATAATAGAGACACGAACTTAAGACTAATTGGTAATACACTCATATGTGAAACTTTTAGGCTCCACACCTTAACAATTTGGACCTTTGTCTTGTGTCATCATGTTGTTCAATCTTGTCTATATTATTTGGTCAAATCCTATTTTTCAAATGTTGAGTTTTAAATTATCCTTGTCAAGTTTATATTCAAACATTGATTGATTTATGTTTAAGCCTCAATTCATGGGGCTGATACATATATCTTTCTCTTTTGGGTTGCATACCTTCAGTTAATCGATTGCCCAAATTTAAAAACTATTGATGGTTTTTTTATTTAATGAATATCCTAATCATTGTTTGTGCCTTTGTTTTTAAGAACACATCTTTTACCAAATAGACTTTTGTCTTATGCCTTATGCCAACTAATCATGTTTATGTTTGATTCCTTGTGTCGGGTCTATGTCAAAGTTATTTCCAAACTTGTTAGATTAAATCAAATCACATCAACCTTTATTTCAAGTCTAGCTTTTGATGTCATTTGTCCAAAAGTCATATCATATTCCTATTTGTTTTATTCTATATTTTGACTCTGTGTTTGGACAAAAGACTTAGTAACTCAACTTTTCCCTTTCCTAGTTTAGACTTTGTTTGGAACACTTTGACCTAGACCTTTGACATGCTAATTTTTATTCAAATGCTTAACCTTTTATACATATGACATTTGAAATTAGACATTTGATGTTAGAATATTTTATGCCAAGTCTTAGCACAAATCATTTTGTAGATACAACTCTACCTTCATACCACATTGGAGATACAACTCCACCTTTTGACCAAGTTAGACTAAGCTTGAACCATTTGTCCTTTGGACATAGTTTTTTAGGGTTTATAGAACTCTAAGCCTTTTTGTTTTAGAGCTTTCATCATTTTCATGGATATGTCTCATTACACTTATGATGGAGTCACATAAAAACCAACTTATGATAGAATGTCCACATAAAATCCCACTAAGAACCCCTATAGAGAAAGATTTTCTAAGGAGTTTTATTATTATCCATACAATACTCCATATGTGGAACATAGTCAAAATCCACAAAATCTAAATCAAACCTTGACTAGCATGAAGATCCTTGTGAGGAAAATTTTGAAGACCCAACTATAGATAATGTTATTTAGGATATGGATCCATACCTTCTTTACAATAATCAGTATATGGAACATAGTCAAGAACCAACTTATAAGACAACTTATGACTAGGATGATATGTTTTATGAGGAAGACTTTGATGCTTTAGCTTGTGCAAGCAATCAAGTTCTATGATGTCTTTTTGTTATCTAACCTTCGACTAACCCCGACCCTCCTTTGGATTATATGAGCTATCAAGCTCTACAATATCTAAGGGATATTATTACCATACCAAGACTTGATCCTTTGGCTTGTGTGTGTAATTAGGTTCCACAATGCCAAACCATTTATATACCAATACCTCATGCTTTGGATTGTGTAAGTAATCAATCTCCATAACTCCCCTTCATCTACCAAGACCTAGTCCTTTGACTTGTGAGAGAAATCAAGCTCCACACTACCCTATTATTACCATTTCATGATTTTGGCCCTTGGCTCATGCATTAAATCATGCTCCCTAAGGCCCTATCATTATCCAAACATAAGCCATTCCTCACACAGTACCAATCCCATCCAAATCTCAACCAATTCAGTCCTTTGAAGACAAAGTTGTGTTCAAAACTAGTATTTTATAACTAATTGGAAACCAAAGCCAAGACAACCAACCAATCCAAGATGATTTTTTAAAAATAACCACTTATGATAAGTCAACATGTGATGAATCACCTATTAATCCTATACTAGTTGTTGAAGAGCCTCACACTAAGGATCTAGTCTTTATCGAGTCATTTATTAATGATTATAACTACCTTTAGGAAAATCATTACCTTGACCATGTACCTATTTTTCAAGAGCCTCCTATTGATAAGCCAGTCTCTAAGGAGTTGTCTCTTAATGTTTTTCCCATCCTAAAAGAGTCCCACTTTGACAAAATAGTCTGAGTAGAGTGCATTATGTTAATATAGGCCATTATTTGTCCAAAACCAAATATTCAACAAGACATCATTGTAATAGAGTACCCATCAAATGAAGAATTAGAGTTAGAATCAAGTTCTATTCTTGAACTAACATCAAATATACCATCAAAATCTGAATCAACATCAATCTCAACATCAGATTCGAAGTCCCTTGAGTTATAATTAGATTCAGAAGAAGAATATGTTCATGGTTGTTACAAGATTGGTTACATATGCCTTGTAGATCAATTTGAATACATTTATGTTCGTTATATGGTTTTTGAGGATGAGTACTTTAGCTTTGATATAAGTTATCCTAGAATTTTATATGAAGATTATGCAGCCTCTCCACATTCCATTATCATTTCATAGGCCATTAACATCAACCAAAATATCCATATCATTGACATTCCATCTCCCACAAGTGTTGATTGGGATATACAGAATCACACTTTGTTGAACTGCATCCATGGTGACATAGAAGTTGGATAAGAGCAAGGAGGCCAAGACCACATTCATGTAGCAAAATATCACTCTCCTAGTGAAACCTTTTTGAAGGTGTTAGGGGATAATCAAAGTTAGAACTCAAAATCTTCTAGTGAAACTATTTTGAAAGTACTAGAAGATAATCAAATTCAAAAGTCAACATTCCTTAGTAAAACATTCTTGGAGGTGCTACGAGACAATCAAGACAAATTTATTGGTGAAAACATATTTGAGGAACCAATAACCGAGCATAAAAGTTCTTCATTATTGGATGAAGACAAAATCAAAGATCAAATCAAAATAACTTCCTATCTACAGCTTAATCAGATGGTAGCTACTCTCAAGATCAAATAAAAAAAAATATGGTGGTCTTATCAAGAGAACAAGTTTTTGGCCCCACCATAACTAAAATTATGTCAAATATAACATCAAAAACATTACATGTTACTAAACGTCCTTATCTTCATTTATTTCCCAACCATTTTACATTCCATTATCATATTCTATTTCACAATCAAACCTACCATCTATTATTTGTCCCTATTTACTATCCACAACTCCACTTTATTTTATAGAGGCTAAAAATATACCTTATCTCAACATTTGAAGGAATCAAAATCAATGACCAATGAAGATCACAAAAGAATTCTTGACAACCATATCTACAGGTTGTTCTTGACAAAGTAGCTATTTAGATGAAGTGTGGGCTAGTAATTAAGATGATCAAGTATTATGTTTATATCATTTTTTTATTAGGACATGCATCTCCCCATTAATAGGAAAAATAAAATCAAAAATCACACCCAAGCCAAAAACATGTACCATGCCATTTCATTGCCATGCCATTGTTACATATGCCTATTTATCATTATTGTATATCTTATCCATTCACCCCATCAATTTGGGGCAACCCTCTTACCATTTTATCTAATTTATCAAACCATCATTATCCTTATCAATATTATGCCATCTAACCATTCCATTCCTATCTAGACCAAAGCCTATTTTTAGTTATCCTACCCAATCCTATTTTGATCTTGGCTACTTTGGTTCTTCTTCCACTTTTTGTGAGGGGATTCCAATCAAGTTTCAATAATAAATCAATTTCATGTTTAAATTATATTCTATGAAATTAGTTTAATAGTTGATCTAACAAGATATCTTTCATCCTATTAAATTTATCTATGCGAGTCTGATTATAACCACCTATGGGCAAATCAGTGTCTCACTAGTCTTGATACTAATTATAACTACCTATGGAAAAATTAGTATCATTAACCTATGCCATTATATCCTATTTATAACTACCTAGGGAAAACTATGGATAACACTTATTTATCATGCATTGCCACATCACCTTACTAATAATATTTTCATTTGACTGGCCATTTGTCAGATTTGAGAACTTGTTGGGACCTGGTTGGTTTTTCCTTGAATTTTGTGTGGATGGTATTACTAATAATTGAGGTCATTTTGGGACTATATGGATCATTCTCAATTCATGTTGAGGTCACCTCAGTCCCCCTTTCCATACACTCTCATCATTTTATGAGCAACTTAAGCCAAACACTCTCACCATTTTATGAGTAGGTATCTTTTCATTCTTGATCGAGTTAAGATACCTCAAACATGCTAAAAACATTCATAATATTTCAAAATCTAAAAACATTTGTCTTATCTAAGCCTAGTTAGTTATCCTCGATCTGCCTTACTAGGGCATTATCATTATTAAGATTCTTTCTTTTGCTTTTATTTTTAGGCTTTCTCTTTATTTGTTTATTTCAAGTTATTTATTTTTTCTATTTGTTTGTTTATTTGATTGCTTATTTGTTTACTTTTAGCACTGTTGACTTGACTCAGTCTATATGCATTCATGGGTGATTACTCAAGCACATTATTCTTGAGTCCATCCATATTCATACATCAACATTGTCATCATGGTTATTATCTTTGGTGCATTATTTTTGAGTGTTTATTAGATTGAGAGTCAGTCCTTATGCATATTTTTGGACAAGTCTTTATGGTGTTCTATCATGATGCCTACCATCACATGATATAATAAAAATCAACTTCAAGAACTATAATCAATAGATTCATAGAAGTTTCTCTTTGGCACATTAGAAAATACTTCCATCCCACCCTTGATCAAATTAACCCATTAGCCATTCTAATTATATCATTGCTAATAAAGATGACTATCTCCTCATTAGCATGTATAACTAAATCATTTTCTATTGATCAATCTCATTCCTCTATTCATCTCTTCAATCACTTAATGTCCACTCATCTTTAATATGTATTGTAGGTTATATCCTTGAGTTATGATTGTTAATCAACCCTAATTGGGGCACAATCATCTTTAGCCAATCTAGATCCTCTTAATGATTATAACCTCCTCTAGGAAAATCATTATTTTGACTTTTAATCTTGATTATAACCACCTTTGGGAAAATTAATATCCTTTTTACCTCAATGCATGCAAGAATTTTCTCATTTGGATTAATCTCAACCATGGGTTATTTCCACCTTTCTTCTTGTTTCTTTTTGAGGGACCATCAATCAACAAATGTGATGGTCACTCCCTCAAGGGGACATCATCATAGGCTTCTCAAAAACTATTTTGAGATTTATTCTTCAACCATCATCTTATTTTTGGTATATAGCCCATGTCTCATTATTTTAGAAGATATTGTTTCGTATATAGTTTTCAATATCTTCCTAAATAGGGGAAAACTGTATACACCTAAAACTGGCCACCAATGACCTCCAATCAAGATTTTGGGTAATTTCCACTCAAAATGCATAATTTGGCCTAAAAACATTAAAACATGTTAATTGAGTTGAAATTGATATATTCAAGTGCCAATTTTGTCTAGGGTATCATTAAATGGGGCAATGAAACTTATGGGCTCACTAGCTTTGATTAGATCATTTTGAGTCAAAATGCTAATTTTACACCTGGGTGCTTTGGATTGCTCTTTCCTATCAAATAACTTACATGAGGCACATGCCTTTGTTATTTGTTGTTGGTAACATCCTAAAAGGGATAATGGATCCAACACATCTGACATCATTTTCCAACTCTAATCTAGTCAAATTTTGGACCAATAACAAAGAATTCTGATCAATTTGAGTAATTTGTGCATAAAGTGATTAAACATGTTTAAAAGCTAATTAAACCAAATTAGAACCTAATCAAGAAATCCATGGAAACTTGTTGAATAATTTGTTTTGTAAATGAATATTGAATAGTTGCATCATCAAGTGACCTCATTTTTTGGGAAGACATCCCTAAGCCATAAATTCCACAAATATCAAGATTCATGCCTCCCATGCCTCATCAAATCCCTCCATGCCTCTTAATTTCTCCTTTATCCCAAATATTGATGAGCCTATTTATCAATTTTAATTGCATAATTGGATTAATCCTTAGCCACACATCTCAATCCTAAGATGGATGGTTCATATTGATTGTAGTCATTTGTAAAAATCTATAAATAGAGAGGCCATAAACATAATTTCTAAGCTATTTTGATGCAATTTTATTATGTTTAAATATCTTCAAAAATCATGATAATGCAAATTTATAATGCACAAATGATTCCAAAAGCTATTGTAATTAGTTTTACCATGCCAAATTGATTCCGAGCCAAGCTAAGCCAAAGCCACAAGGTGCCAAGGAGAAGAAGAGATATCCAAGCCTCATTTGAAGAAGACTTCATGAGAACAAACTGAGCAAGCCACTACTACAAAGTCATTTGGAGAATACAAGGAAAGTGAAGGAATTCTTGTTATTTTTCCTTACTTTTTAGTTATGTTTATCATTTGTTTTTGTTACTAAGCTCACCCTAGTAACTAGGCATGAAGGTGTTAGCTTAGTATGTTCTTTGTCATTTTATTTTATGCATTTTGTCACTAACACCATACTAATCTCCTCTTATTAATCAAATTCCTAGTTCACACTAACAATGGTCTATTTGCAAACTTGATTTATAGGTCCTACCCCTATAGGCTCACCTTAAGAATCACATTAGTGATATAATTCCTCATATACATTCTTAAGAAATATCATACAACCTCTTATAAATGTGTGCATTCATCTCACCAAGCCATCATGACCCTTCATACACAAGACTAGGCATCCTATGCACATACCATCTCAAGACACTTACTAAGCTCAATCACTTGATAAATTTGATAACAAGGACCTTCTATGCTAACCTTCACATCACTATTGTATTCATAAGAACATATACCAATCATGTATTACACTCTCAAAATCAATTCAACATTGATCAATATTCTCTCTCATAGCTACATTCTTCAATGACCTCATGAAGACCTTTCTCAAGACCCTTTGACATGAATGACAACATCAATGCTAAATCTCAACAATAGGAATAATCTCAACAAATATTTCTCTATATAAGTATGTCAAGGCCTCTAAAGGCACCATTTATTAATAACTTAGAAATTATTTTTAAATTTGAGAAAAAGGGAACTAATATATTCAACTTCAAGTTTAATTTATTATAAAACTTAGAGGAAAAGTCTAAAGTTATTTTATTATAGGTCAAGGTCATTCATGATCAAGAATTCAAATCAATTTACTAGTTACATCCATAAATCAAACATCAATATTCACACACTCACTCTAGGATGGAAAACTACATTATCTTAAGGCCCTTTTGTGATATGTAGGCAACATTCACATTATGAGATGTTTTCTTAGGATAGCTTGGTTATTCCCTTGACTGATTCCCCCATTTGTATTTTATCTCTATTTTATTTATTTTTTATAAAATAGGGTTTTGTTTCTACATGTCTTCCATGTTTCAAATCAAATCCCAAAGTTAATTACCCAACCATCACTAACAATTACATTATTGAGACCAAAAAATAAATTTCACTATCAAACCAGACATAAATTCAATCATTAGACAAGGCCATAATGTGCCCCATGTAAATAGTGTATCCATGTCCAAATACATCATAAAATCCTACTTTCAACTGCATCACAATTCATAGGTATTTTTCACCATTTTTATATTAGATATTTGCATGCATGGTCAGCACAAATCCAATTAAAGATATGCTTACATATTATATAGAAATTTACTATTTATAGCTCATTTCAAAATCTATAATTTATTATATTTAAAATATAAATTATATGTACCATTTATATCTATATCAACACTCAATTTTTAGTGCTTTATTTCATTACATTGGTAAATAAAAAATAACATTAAATAGAAGTGTATCCCAACCCATGGGGTCTCAAGCTACCTAATCCTAAAACACAATATTGCATTCCCATCATTTCTCATATTAATAGTCTACTTTCACATGCATATTAATATCTAATAAATTATTATAGAGTTAGATGATGATGAACCCATAAATTGTAAATTATATTTAATACCACCTTACATTACAAATTGGCACCCTCCATCTCTTCTACCAAGAGATCAAACCATTCCTTTAATTGACAAAGATATTGAGTCCTCACACTTGCAATGTGAATGAAACTTCTTACATAGAAGATGAATTTATTTGTAATGACTTTAGGTTGGCAAAAATATTTCAATATCCTCTATCTTTATTTCCTCTCACTTTACATAACATGGGTGTATCAACTAATGATACCTCCATTGAAAATACTAAAAAAAATACTCTTGCATGTAACATATATCCATCATATGATGATGAATACATAGTTTCCTAGGCCAAATCATGGAACTTGGATGTTGTTCATTAATATAAAAAAATATTTAAAATGTATTATTTTAACTATGATGTTAATTTAGTTCATATTTCTTCTATTTATATTGATGAAAAATGATTAAGAACCTCAAGGTTATGTCCCTCTAGTCAATCCACTATTTTAATATATCCATGGGTTATTTAATAGCTTTATGATTTTCCCATTATATCTAATGGTATCAACCAACCAAATAGTATTTATAAAATTTAAGATAGTTTTAATGGTATTATCTCACCTATTATAGCTTAAATAATTTTTATTAATTTTAACACCACCACCTAACCTGATACCATTCAATATATCTCTCAGCCTTATAATTATACTATTTAGACTAATATAGTCTAACCTTCAACTCAAAACTAAAATGGTAAGGGATCACTAATTTTTGATATTATTTATTTATCCATTTTAACATCAGCCAACTTTATTGGCCAAGATGATATAATTAAAATCAGTCATGTTTCTATTGACTACACTATCCATGTTGATACAATTCAACCTAGTTCTCATGTACTATAATGTATCATCTATGGTCATACATTAAAATTAAAATAATTAAATAATACTCAAAATCTTAAACATATCTTAGATGAAAAAGATATTATTTTAAGACAAATACATTTTGAGTTTGATAGGAAAGGTAATAATACTATGGATCATAAGTTAGATGTCAAATATTATGGA
>JARHVA010005078.1:52500-202500 GCA_037957365.1 Torreya grandis
AAATAATGTGAATATCAAATATGGTAGAATAAATTCTTAGATATCTCTCTATCTCATCTAATTATTTATGTTTTTCTTGGGTATATCAGGGATAACTAATGGAATAAGAAAATTAGGTAGTTGTATCTCCCATGGATTTAAGCATATTCTCTACTTGTTCCTTATACTCAATATTTTTAAGTTTTTTCACTAGTAATGGACCTTATATTAAACAAATTAAGAAAGACTTACAAATTATCCTGCTTCATAAATTCAAGATCAAATAAGGTAATCAACTAATATCTATTTTTATACTTTGAATATCAAAATAATTCCTAAATTAGATATGCTAAACCTAACTAAGGGAACACTTATCATGAAACACTAAAGGAGAGGGTTTGAAATCCTTTAAGAAAACAATATCGTGAAATAACCCTAGTTAGGTATTCTCATGTATAAAATGAAATGTAATATAGTGTTATAAAATATTATAACACAAATGAGGATGGTTTAAAATAAATAAAAAAACAAATAAGGGATCATGGTAGGAAAATGGGGACCTAGATCACCTAATGTGGAATATAAAAAGCCAAGAAAACCCTATATATATGTTGAGAAGTGTTGTCATTAATATCAAGGTTGATGTCATTGATGTCAAGGTCGATGTCATTAATGTCAAGATATATCTAGTATAGATGCATAGTGAGTAGTATTTTAGGTATGGGATTATGAGATTTATGTGACAATGGACATACCAACATTTAGATTAGCATGATGTTTTCAATGTTGTCATTAAAGGTTCTTGTGAAGGTATGATGACATGCAGGTTCATAAGATTTTTATTGAGAGCAAGGTTAGTTGGTAGTAGCAAGATAATTGGTAGTGAGTTGTGTCAATAAGCTTGGTAGAGTGTTGTTGTATGAGTGTAGTTATATGAGGGTTTTATGATTATTCTTATGTTATCTTGATTAATATCATTGAGGTTAGTATGTTTGAGAATAGTCAAGGTATCTTATGAAGCCTAGTTTATACCTTGTGAGAAGGTATGTGTAGGTAGCATGGTGAAGTGAGTGAGATCAAATAAGTGATAAATTGTTTGGAATTATATGGGATTTTTATTTAGGTTTAAAATCCTTCAGAAGAATTTTAAAGTGTGTCTTTAAGGGTAAGGCATTCTATTTTAGTCTGTACTTGGACGTTGTCTGGCCTAATAAGGTATCATGATATATTTTCAAGACATGTGAAGGATGTATGGAAGTGTTTAATCATGATATAAGTTGTAAGGAATGAGAGTGATATGTTGAGCATGAAAATGAGGTGTTGGTAGCATGGAAAGAGGCATGAAGGTCATTTTTAAGGCTTAATATGGTTTACAGGTCAAGGTATATGGAGTAAAGGGAGAGAGAGTATGGCCTAATGAGGGGTCATGATATAAATTCAAGGTGGTTTAGTTCATGTAATAATTTTAAAAGGTGAGTTATGTTATTTCAAGTTTTTCATGATGTTTTAGGGTCATATTATGAAGGACAAGGTATGAAAATTTATTTGGAGGTCTCTTGAGTACTTAGAATGAAGGGTTCTCAACCTGAGAAGTATTTTCTTGTACTTATTATCTCATAAAAACTTTGAATGGGAACATGATATATTAAAAATATATGGGTAAGGATCCTATGTGAAATTTCCATGCATTATTTTTTGAATTTATGGGTTATGCTTTATGAATAATTGTTAACACTACAGATAGGTTCAAACCCTTATAGAACCTTAATAGGGACTTGATGTTGAAGATATTGATTTAAAAAATTCCCATAATGGATTGATATGACTAGGTATGTTTTTTTATATTGTATTTTAATCTCCCAAGTACGTCCATATGGTGGTGTTTAGAGAGATGAGAAAGAAGATGTGAAGATACAAGCTTATTTCTTAAGTTATTGTAGCTATCAAATGTTGTATTAGACAAAGTTTATAATGATTAACTGGATAAGATATAGAATTATATTTTGTGTCTATGTTGGTTTATTTATTATTTATAATCATTAATGTCTCATTTTTGTGATCCAATTAGGCTAGCCACTAATAATACTAATAGAACAAATTGTACAAAACCCAAGTGGTAATGAAAAGTTGGTTCTAAGTGTGTTTTCAAGGTATATTGATGGATTCAAGTGCACAAAGTTTTTTTTTTCAATATTTATAATTTATTTACATGTATTGGATGATTTTTAAAGATAGTTTAATTGGTGAAATGATTAAACCAAAATAGCTTTTATGATTTAATGAGGCCTATGTGTAGTGAGGTCAATAAATTAGTCTATAAGAACCATAATTTACACTAAGCCATATAATGTTTATATTTAAATATGGTTTGGAGATGTAATATGATAATTTTCATTCATTTTAAGTCTTTTATAGTCCCTATATAGGTGTTATAAGGTCAATGTTTTATGACTATGTTTTTGATAGTCTTGGCAATTCTGAGTAAGTTACAATGATGAGTTTGAGGATTTATGCCTTGAGTTTAAGTATATAATTAATATGGTTTTATTATTTATGAATTTAAATTAATTTAAATTATTTTTAAAATCTTTGAAGTCAATGTAAGAGGTTGAAAAGTTGAAGCCAAAATGGATTAACTGGTTCAAGCAAGACTATGTGAGATAAGGTCAGAAGATTGGTCTATAAGACCAATGTTTGATATTATAAATTATGTTTTTTATGATTTATGTTATGAATATTTTATATAATATTTTTAATGTATTTATAATAATTTAAAATTTCCTTTTATTTTTTGTATGTGAAGTAGTTTCATGACTAGTTTTTGATAGTTCTGGTAGTTATAAGTGAACATGCAAAAGGAATGAGTTTGAGACTTTTTGACCTGAGTCAAACTATTTAAATCATATTGATTTGTAAACTCTACACTTAAAATTTAAGTGCAAATAGTTTATCTAGATATTTTGATAACTCCTTTTATTAATCATTCAAATTCTTGAAAATTTCAACTAAACTTGTAAAAATGATAAGAGTTAGCGGAAAACATGGTTTTAAAAAAACTAGATTGAAATTGTCTGTGACTTGTACTATCATTCACCATTTAACCATTTTTAATAATGTTTTGTTATAATTTTCAAAATTTGATTCACTTTCATGAGTTCATTTACTAATTAAAATCAAAACAACAAACTGAAACAATAACATGCATCAAATGACAATTACCAAAAACACAAAATGTGATAACAGAGTTCTGCTCAACAAATGATGCCTACATCTCAAAGTTCCCCAAAGGAGTGGACCATTTCCATTAAATGTACTTCAAACACCTATAAATAATAAACAACTTTCCTATGAGCTGATATCTCAATGCAAAATTCACCTTCATCGTGACTGATTCAAGCCTGACACCTTTGAATTTTGAGAGTCTTCATAAACACCTAAAAATTCACTCCAAAATTCCAAAAAATCTCCTCTAAGGTTTGAAAAATACTCCTCCAATATACAAATTGGCTAAACAGAGTATTAATACTATGTATTATGGCTCGAGAATGGATAAAAATCCATTAACAAAAGCTTATCAAAGCTTTTACAAGGTATCAGCTTAATAAAATTAAAAACACAGTCAAAAATTCATTATTTTCAAATAGAAATTCACTCCCCTTATAGTGATTCAAAGTCCATAGCACAAGCGGTCAAAGCTTATTAGTTTTGCATAATAGGTGCATGGTTCAAACTGTCAACCTTCTCTTTTGGCATTTTGGGCTTATTCATTTATCCCACATTTATTGTGTCAGAAGGGATTACTTATTTTAAATAGGTTGGTGGCCTCCTTCATGAGTGTTGACATCCCTTTTTGGGGAGACTTGGGTGCAATAATTAGTTGATGATGCCTAACTTAGGCCACCATTGGAAAATGTGGGTTAACATGTCATCTTGGCTCCCATGTGACTCGATAGAGAGCTCAAACTGATCTCCCTCAGGCTCACCACCTTGCTCAAGATTCATGGAAATGAACTATCCTTCGAACTCACCTTGGACCATTGAGTCATCAAGCACTCCAAAGGACTAATCATATGGCTCGATTAATGAGCTTATCTCATGAGCTTAGTCACTTAACTCCACTTGGTATAAAATGTGACATGGCAATGAGTCATCACTTGTGACATGGCAAGATGAGTCACTATAGTGACATGGAATGTTGATGACATGGAATAATCATAAAGGAGGCCAAGGTACCCCTCCAAATGAGTGTGTTGACCCTCATTGAGGGCCCCCAATGAGCCAATAATGGGGCCCTTTTTCTTGATGAATTACTGTCAAAGACCAAAGTAAAACATCAAAACACTTTTCAAAAAAATTCAATCTACCAAGTGTCGACCTCTAATAGGTCCTCATGCCAAATTTTGAAACAACATCAAAACACATGCCACATGTTGCATTGCTTCAAGAAATCTCGTGACATTTATCAACCATCTTCAAATGGCCATAATAGGAGCTCCTAAACTCATATTTACATTCTAAAAAATGTGCCAAAAAGCTCTCAACAAGCTCTACAGTGTGCCACCAATGAAAATTTGAATTAGAACCATTATCAGAACCCAATTTCTTATCACTCCTTCCCAATGGAGGGATTTTGGTCTCTAAAAGTCTAATATCCCTTGAAACTACATACTGGTATACTGCATCCATGAAAATAGAACCCAATCATAGCAAGAGATATAAACAATTGCATTAAAATGATTCATAATCAAACTATAAAAATGCCTAATCCAAAAGGCATGAGTAAGTGAATCCATAACTGCCAAAGTGATTACAACATATCAAACTACCTGCTCAAATGTCACATCTTATAAAGTGGTGAATTACCAAAATTTGAAATAACTCCTAATGTAATGGCAAGACAAGTTTATAATGATGATAACATACAATTAATGTTGTAGACATGTTGCAATATAATGCCCTGGTATGGGACTTATATGCTAAGCAAATACAAACAACACAAAGTGTATATTGCCTAACATCTAAACATGCCCATAGGGTCTTAAAATGCATCTATACATCCATGTGCCAAAAATAGATACATTTTTGAAATAATAGTCTAACTGTCAAATTCTATAAGGAAACAACTCACAACATCACTTTTCTATATCCCCAATTGTTTCAAATGAGTTAATGTCTTTATCCATTATTAGACTACCCATACAGTATATTCTAGAGACAAAAAACTTAGAGTTATCAAAAAGTGAGAATTGAAAAAATTCATATGGTAAACCTATCTTGAAGTGTTCCCACCAACTCTATTCTACATCTATCAAAGCTTGTTCATTCCCTTAGGTGAATTCTTACCATGCTTTGCAAAAATAATGTAGTGATAATCCACTTAACCAATTCTTTCTTCCTAGTGAAATTGATTGTCTCTATGGATTCATTATCGATTGCATACTTTATCAATTTGGGCTTTGCCATATGTAATTGAATTTTTTTTTGACTTAACCTCTTAAATGGATTTTCACTTGTAGGTTTTACCTTATCCTGGGTTGTATTGTCAACTACATTATGGATTGAATTAGCCTCATTAACCTTAGTGAGATGTTTGTAAATCATCTTAGTTTTAACATTACTTGAATGTGAAGATGAATGAAGCTTAAAACATCTATCAATCTTATGTCCACTTACTTTACAATGAGTGCAAACATCCTTCTTAGGTAAGGGTCCCCTTTTTCCAATTCCCAACTTAACATGAGAAGGGTCTTTCAAACATGCAATCTACTTAAACAAAGCATTTCATTTCCAACAAGTCTTAGCACTATGGTTATTCATCCCATAAAAAGTGCATGGAAATGATTGCATTATCTTCTGTACATTATATCCAAACTTCTTAAAAGTATCAATTGGATTAGAAGATTTAGTGTAATAATTAAGAGGTAGAATCTCAATACCTCTTTTACCTTTACACTTTTGAACTAGTGGCCTAGAACCTTTGCTATTGGAATCGCATCTCCCTTTAGCCATGGAAGAAACTTCTCCATCATCCACCTGCACACTAGTATAACTCAAACCTACATGAAGAGGTCTAAACTCAATCTGAATTGGGTTAGATATACCTTAGATATCTCTACCAAGTCCTCCTCCATTATAACCCATTTTAAACAAAAATTTAGATCTTATGCCCTTAGTGTATCTTTTGAAATCACCAAAAACAATATTAATAGAATCTGAATCTAAAATGGTAGAAGAAGATGAAGATTCCTGTGGTGAAAAACTTATAGTGCACTCAGTCATAGTCTTTGCATCTAAAGTAGAAGGATTTACCTTTTCACACTCACCACATTGCAATCTAATCAAGGGTTCATCCTTGGATTCAAGCTCTGATTTTAACTTTTCCACTTGTAATTCAAGTGCAAATTTTTGGCATCTCAATATTTCATTTTCATCTTTGATGTCCTCAATCTGTGACAACTTGCCCATGGTTTCCTACAAACACCTAATTCCACACTGCACACTATAATATAATCAATCTGTAAACCAATAATCTAACTATTCTAGAAACAAATGTCAACACACAACTAGAAGCAAACCTTGCATTCTAACTGCTCTAATACCAACTTGATCCATAAACTCTACACTCAAAATTTAAGTGCAAACATTTTATCTAGACATTTTAATAACTTATTTTATTAATCATTCAAATTCTTGAAAATCTCAACTAAACTTGTAAAAATGATAGGAGTTAGTGGAAAACATAGTTTTAAAAAAAATGGATTGAAATTGTCTGTGACTTGTACTATCATTCACCATTTAACCATTTTTAATAATGTTGTGTTATAATTGTCAAAATTTGAATCACTTGCATGAGTTCATTTACTAATTAAAATCAAAATAATAAACTAAAATAATAACATACATCAAATGATAATTACCAAAAACATAAAACATGATAATAGAGTTTGGCTCAAAAAATGATGCCTACATCTCTGGGTTCACCAAAGGAGTGGACCATTTCCATTAAAGGCACTTCAAACACCTGGAAACAATAAACAACTTTCCTACAAGCTGATATCTCAATGCAAAATTTACCTTCACCGTGACTGATTCAAGCCCGACACCTTCAAATTTTGTAGGTCTTCATAAACACCTATAAAGTCACTCCAAAATTCCAAAAAATCTCTTCTAAGGTTTGAAAAATACTCCTCTAATATACAAATTGGCTAAACAGAGTATTAAGACTGTGTATTATGGCCCAAGAATGGATAAAAATCCATTAACATAAGCTTACCAAAGCTTTTACAAGGTCTCAACCTATTAAGATTAAAAACATAGTAAAAAATTCATTATTTTCAAATAGAAATTCACTCCCCTTATAGTACTTTGAAGTCTTTAGCACAAGCAGTCAAAGCTTATCAGTTTTGCATAATAGGTCATGGTTCAAACCATCAGCCTTCTCTTTTAGCACTTTGTGCTTATCCCTATATCCCACATTTGTTGTGTGAGAAGGTATTACTTGTTTTAAATAGGTTGGTAGCCTCCTTGATGAGTGTCGACATCCCTTTTGGGGGATATTTAGGTGTAAGACTTAGCTGATGATGTGTAACTTAGGCCACCATTGGAAAATGTGGGTTAACATGTCATCTTGGCTCCTATGTGACTCGACAAAGAGCTCAAACTGATCTCCCTCAAGCTCACCACCTTACTCAAGCTTCATGGCAATGAAATATCCTTCAAACTCACCTTAGACCATTGAGTAATCAATCTCTCTAAAGGACTCACCATATGGTTCAATCAATGAGCTTAGTCACTTAACTCCACTTGGCATAAAATGTGACATGGCAATGATTCATCACTTGTGACATGACAATATGAGTCACAATAGTGATGTGGCATGTTGATGACATGTCATATTCATCAAGGAGGGTAAGGCACCCCTCCAAATGAGTGTGTTTACCCTCACTGAGGGCACCTAGCGATCCAATAATGGGGCCCTTTTTCTCGATAAACCACTGTCAAAGACCAGAGTAAAACATCAAACCACTTTTTCAAAACTTTTCAATTTGCTAAGTGTCAACCTTTGATAGGTCCTAATGTCAAATGTCAAAACAACATCAAAACATGTGCCACATGTCGCATTGCTTCAAGCAATCTCATGACATTTATTGACCATCTTCAAATGGCCATAATAAGAGCTCCTAAACTCAGATTTACATTCCAAAAAATGTGTCAAAAAGTTCTCAATGAGCTCTACAATGTGCCACCAATGAAACTCTGAATTAGAACCATTATCAAAACCCAATTTCTTATCACTCCTTCCCAATGGAGGGCTTTTGGTCTCTAAAAGTCTAATATCCCCTAAAATTGGATACTGGTATACTGCATCCATGAAAATAGAACCCAATCATAGCAAGAGAGATAAAAAATTACATTAAAATGATTCACAAATATAAAAATTTCTAATCCAAAAGGCATGAGTAAGTGAATCTATAACTACCAAACTGATTACAACATATCAAACTACCTGCTCAAATGTCACATCTTGTAAAGTGGTGAATTACCAAAAATTGAAACAACTCCCAATGTAATGGAAAGACAAGTTTATAATGTCGACAACATATAATTAATGTTGTAGACATGTTGCAATACAATGCTTTGGTATGGGACTTAAATTCTAAGCAAATGTAAACAACACAAAGTGTATATTGCCTAACATCTAAACATGCCCATAGGGTCTTAAAATGCATTTATACATCCATGTGCCAAAAATAGATACATTTTAGAAATAGTAGTTTAACTATAAAATGTTATAAGGAAACAACTCACAACATCACTCTACTATATCCCCAACTATTTCAAATGAGTTAATGTCTTTATCTATTATTAGACTACCCATACAATATATTTTGGAGATCAAAAACTTAGAGTTATCAAAAAGTGGGAATTGAAAAACTTCATATGGTAAACCTATCTTGAAGTGTTCCCACCAACTCTAATCTACATCTATCAAAGATTGTTCATTCCCTTAGGTGAATTCTTACCATGCTTTGCAAAAAGAATGTAGTGATAATCCACTTAACCAATTCTTTCTTCCTAGTGAAATTGATTGTCTCTATGGATTCATTATCAATTTCATATTTTACCAATTTGGGCTTTGCCATATGTAATTGAAAAAATTGTTGACTTAACCTCTTAAATGGATTTTCACTTATAGGTTTTACCTTATCCTGGGTTATATTGTCAACTACATTTTGGATTGAATTAGCTTCATTAAACTTAATGAGAGGTTTGTAAATCATCTTAATTTTAATATCACTTGAATGTGGAGATGAATGAAGCTTAAAAAATCTATCAATCCTATGTCCACTTACTTTACAATGAGTGCAAACATCCTTCTTAGGTGAGGGTCCCCTTTTACCAATTCCCAACATAACATGAGAATGGTCTTTCAACATGCAATCTACTTAAACAAAACATTTCATTTCCAACAAGTCTTAGAACTATGGTTATTCATCCCACAAAAAGTGCATGGAAATGATTACATTATCTTCTATACATTATATCCAAACTTCTTAAAAGTATCAATTGGATTAGAAGATTTAGTGTAAGAATTAGGAGGTGGAATCTCAATACCTCTTTTACCTTTACACTTTTGAACTAGTGGCCTAGAACCATTGCTATTGGAATCTCATCTCCCTTTAGCCATGGAAGAAACTTTTCCATCATCCACATGCACACTAGTATAACCCAAAACTACATGAAGAGGTCTAAACTCAATCTAAATTGGGTTAGATATACCTTGGCTATCTCTACCAAGTCCTCCTCCATTATAACCCATTTTAAACAACAATTTAGATCTTATGCCCTTAGTGTATCTTTTGAAATCACCAAAAACAATATTACTAGAATCTAAATCTGAAATGGTAGAGAAGATGAAGATTCTTGTGGTGAAAAACTTACAGTGCACTCAGTCATAGTCTCTGCATCTAAAGTAGAAGGATTTAACTTTTCACACTCACCACATTGCAATCTAATCAAGAGCTCATCCTTGGAATCGAGCTCCGATTTTAACTTTTCCACTTGAAATTCAAGTGCAAATTTTTGACATCTCAAGATTGCATTTTCATCTTTGATGGCCTCAATATATGACAACATGCCCATGGTTTCTTGCAAACACTTGATTCCACACTGCACACTACAATATAATCAATTTTAAACCAATAATACAACTATTCTAGAAGCAAATGTCAACACACAACTAGAAGCAAACCCTACATTCTAATTACTCTAATACCAACTTGATCCATAATCTCTACACTTAAAATTGAAGTGCAAACAGTTTATCTAGATATTTTAATAACTCCTTTTATTAATCATTCAAATTCTTGAAAATTTAAACTAAACTTTTAAAAATGATAGGAGTTAGTAGAAAACACAGTCTTAAAAAAAAATTGAAATTATCTGTGACTTGTACTATCATTCACCATTTTTAATAACATTGTGTTATAATTGTCAAAATTTTAATCACTTGCATGAGTTCATTTACTAATTAAAATTAAAATAGAAAATGAAAATAATAACATTCATCAAATGACAATTACCAAAAACACCAAACATGATAATGGAGTTCAGCTCAACAAATGATGCCTACATCTCTGGGTTCACCAAAGGAGTGGACCGTTTCCATTAAAGGCACTTCAAACACCTGAAAACATAAATAACTTTCCTACAAGCTAATATCTCAATGCAAAATTCACCTTCACTGTGACTAATTCAAGCCCGACACCTTGGAATTTTGTGAGTCTTCATAAACACCTGCAAAGTCACTCCAAAAGTCCTAAAAATCTCCTCTAAGGTTTGAAAAATACTCCTCCAATATGCAAATTGGCTAAACAGAGTATTAAGACTGTGTATTATGGCCCGAGAATGGATAAAAATCCATTAACATAAGCTTACCAAAGCTTTTACAAGGTCTCAGGTTATTAAAATTAAAAACATAGTCAAAAATTCATTCTTTTCAAATAGAAATTCACTCCCCTTATAGTAATTCTAAGTCCATAGCACAAGTAGTCAAAGCTTATCATTTTTCACAATAGGTGCATGGTCAAACCATCAACCTTCTATTTTGGTGCTTTGGGCTTATCCCTTTATCCCACATTTATTGTGTGAGAAGGGATTACTAGTTTTAAATAGGTTGGTAGCCTCCTTGATGAGTGCTGACATCCCTTTTGGGTGAGAATTGGGTGCAAGACTTAGCTGATGATTCCTAAAGTAGGCCACTATTGGAAAATGTGGGTTAACACGTCATCTTAGCTCCCATGTGACTGGGCAAAGAGCTCGAACTGATCTTCCTTAGGCTCACCACCTTGCTCAAGCTTCGTGGCAATGAATTATCCTTCAAACTCACCTTGGACCATTAAGTCATCAAGTTCTCCAAAATACTAACCATATGGCTTTATCAACGAGCTTATCTCACGAGATTAGTCACTTAACTCCACTCGGCATAAAATGTGACATGTCAATGAGTCATCACTTGTGACATGGAAATATGAGTCACTATAGTGACATGGCATGTTGATGATGTGGCATAATCATCAAGGAGGCTAAGGAACCCCTCCTAATGAGTGTGCTGACCCTCACTGAGGGCCCTTAACAAGCCAATAATAGGGCCCTTTTTCTCGACAAACCACTGTCAAAGACCAGAGTAAAACATCGAACCACTTTTTCAAAACTTTTTAATCTACCAAGTGTAGACCTATGATAGGTCCTCATGCCAAATGTTGAAACAACATTGAAACACATGTAACATGTCACACTTCTTCAAGCAATCTTAAGACATTTATCGACCATCTTCAAATAGCCATAATAGGAACTCCTGAACTTGGATTTACATTCCAAAAAATGGGCTAAAAAGCTCTCAAAGAGCTCTACAGTGTGCTGCGATTGAAACTATGAATTCAAACCATTATTTGAACCTAATTTCTGATCACATATGGTGATATGTTTTAGGTAATTTAGGTTTTGTATAAGTGATTTACTATCAATTTTTTCTGGCTAAATGATGTGTTATCTTCAGTTGTTTAAGACAAACTTTTCTATGTGTTCAAAGACCTAATGTGAACAGTGATAATGGAGTGTTTCAAGTGATTTTTGGACATAAAAGGTATCATGGTTCTTTGAGGATGTTGGAGAATGAATATTTTATTAAAATTTTGTGCCATGTATATATGTGTAAAGTGTTCTAGGGGGTCATATGGCAACGTGTGCTAAAGTAGGCCTAATGGAATTAAGTCTCCATGAGATATAAAGAAGGATTTGGTCTATTTGAGTTTTGGACGTCCTAATATAATGATTTATTCTTAAATTTAATGTTTATAAGTCTTATTTTTTATCCAATAGAAGTAGTCAAGTGTGTGTGTCTAACAAAGAGGTGTATGATCAAGAGGTTTGTATAAGAACAAGGCTTTTTAGGCCTATTTGAGAAAGTTAGAAGATTTGGATTGAGGAGCATATGAGATATAAGATCCTTGAGTGGAATGAGGTATTATATAAAATAATAAGAGAGTATATGGTATATCATGAAAATATCATAATATGTTTGAGTATGAATATCAAGGTCATATGACTTAATCAATTTTGAAGAGACCTAGTTGAGAAAAAAGGCCTAGAAGGAGTTTTAGAGGGATATGAGTGTGAAGAGTTGAATAATATGATCATATGCTGTATTAGAAACAAATTTTTTTAATTTGATCAAAAAAATTAGGTGGCTAAGTTAGTACTGAATCATCTAGGGGTTTGGTGACTCCTTACAAGTGGGTGCTTGCTAAAGCCTAGTCAAGTGGGTTCTTGGCTAGTTGGGGTTAGTGCTCCATATGGATTTGATGCTTCACTAAATTTTATTTTTGTCTTATATGAATCTATTCCATTTGAAAATACCATTTTTTTATTCCCCTTTAGGATTTGCCACATATGTGATGTGTTCTTATGTTTCATGCTTATGTGGATAGTTGTTTATGTTTTCTATATCTATATGTTTGTTTGAATGGTTCATGATTTATTAAGTGTAATTGAATGAAATATTTTTAATAATAATTTACACCTCCCCCCCCAATTCTCATTCACTGTGCCTTCAATAATTGGTATTAGAGTAGATCCTTTTAATTAAAACTAATAACTTAAAGGAGATCTTATAAGTGTAAGCATAGATTGTGATGATGATAGTATTTATCATGATAGCAATGAAGATCAATTAATTTCACAAGATAATTATGTAAGAGATATTTTCAACATGTTTAAAGGAAATAAAAATTCATCTAAGGTAAGTGATAATAATTTTTCTATTGATGATGATCAATGTATTGGTCAAATTGGCAATGGAGTTCTATTTTTAGCTAAAGAAGTAGGTTGCTCCAAAGAAGAAGACAAAATGTATGATGAAGAATTGCAGTATGATAGTGACAAAGGAGAAGATAAATTAGATCTTGAAACTAAGATTATAAGAGCCCTAGATGATTTGAAGCATCAAAATATGAGGAAGCATGAGTTTATATCTATGGTCAATGGTCTTAAGGAATAGAAATGTACCTTGAAGAGTGACTAGGTCAAAGAAGCTAAAAGGGATGAAAATATCATCAAAGATATTAGGAATCAATTAGAAGGTGTCAATACAAATTTTAGATCAAAAGACGTTGAGTATGATTAATTGAAGACAAAGCTAGATTCTTTGAAGGTTGAGCATGAACAACTCATAGACAAGATGAGAAAGTTTGATAAAGAGCATGAGAAACTAGAATAAGTTGAGAGCATGAACATGAAGAGACCAATTAGGTATCTCAATGTAATGAGGTATTCTGATTCATTCAAAACAAATTGTTTTTCTTGGCATATCTTTAGCCATAAACAAGTAATTGTAGAATAGTCTCAAGGGATGAGTTTTCATGGGACCATAGGAGAAGGAGTGATCAGTCAAGAGGTAAAAATAGTAATGTTGTTTCTTATAGTTGTCATAATGTGGGACAAATTATATATTTTATCCTAATAGAGTAAGAAGTTCTTCAAGACATAACTAGGTATATGGAGCTCCTAGAGTGCATGAGAAGGGTCAAACATTTGTATGGAAACCAAAGATAGTCAAGGTGAGTCATGATCTATATACTAGTAAAAATGGACTATTTGATAAGATATAGCAAGGATCAGATGTGAAGTAATGTCAATAATATGTGTTATATGCATATATTGACAAGGTAGTTAAAGAGAAGAAGGATGACAAAGTGGGTGAGTCAAATGCTTTAGTATAGCCTAAGTGGATTCTAAAGAGGGACAATCAATCTTATGATTACAAGATGGCTATAAAAAGTGTATTTGAGATCTAGGAATCTCTTGATTTCATGGTGTTTTAGTTCCTTATGAAAAGGGGTGAGTCCATTAAGCTTCATGGAGCCACTCTTCTATCTATAGAAGCACGAGGTTACAGTCAAAGAAGGATTCATATTGAGAGAATTATAGGTTGTCTACATTTCAAATTATGAGTTATGTTTTTTATAGCTTGTATGTATATGATAAAGTGAAATGAGTTTTGGCATTGTTTATGAAGATTAGTTCATGAGGAGCTAGGGTATAAAATGTAAAAGTTTGTGCAAGATTCATTTTTAGATTTCTTTTTTCATGTTGTGATTAGTCTGAGAGTTCAAGGAGATTGATATCTTTGAGGTTTAGATTTATCAAGAAACCTGGTGAGAGATCTAAGGTTGACATCATGTTTTTGAGATCAAAAACTAGTTAATAAGTATATAAGAGGTAAGTAAGTATCTATTTGTGATTTTATCAGTGATAGCTAAAATTGATTTGTGTTAAAATTTGGTTTTGGTATGAAGATTATTGGAGGTAGTTGAGGATGGTATATGAGTTCTATTGATTCATATGGTGTGTAAGATATGAAGATAATAGGGGAAGCACCTAATTTTGTAGTTGGTGTCAAGAGTGTGGCAGCCTAGTGAGTGATCAAGAGATTGATCTTCTTGAGTCATGTCAAGGAAGGCAAGTAATTTTGATTTCTTAGTTCATTTGAAGAATATATTCTTGGTCTAAGGGAGAGCTTGGTAGATATAATTTATTTTTCAAGAGAGTGGTTTCCTTTGATATCAGAATAGAGGTATGCATGGATTTTGTTAGAGGAAAGGCAAGAGCTAAGTTCTAAGGGAGATTGCTTAGAAAAGAGAGGTAGCCTATTGAAAAGAGTGGTTTTAGAAGATTATTTATCATTTAATGTCTTTGAGAGGTTAAATTATCTTAAGGGATAAAGTGTGTTTTTAATATTTTTCTACAGCAAATGGTATTAAGGTTGGTGTTTATCAATATTTCATTATGTTGTTTATTGAAGTCAAGGATCAAATTACAGTTTTTGGAAGATCCTTTCAATTAATGTCAAACGGGGGGAAGACTAGAATGGGGAAGATGAGAATGATTAGGTTGTGGTTTGTTTACCATCAATGATAAAGGGGGATTTTTTTGAGAAGATTTATCATTGATGTCAAGGTTGATGTCATTGAAGTCAAGGTTAATTTCATTGGTTTCAAGGTACATCTAGTGAAGATGCATGGTGAGTGGTCTTTGAGGTATGAGATTGTGAGATTGATGTGATAAGGGTGATATCAAGGTTTAGGTCAACATGAAAGTATGATGACAAGTAGGTCTACAAGAGTGTTGTGGAGAGCAAGGTCAATTGGCAGTGGCAAGGTCAGTTGGAAGTAAGTTGTGTCAAGAATCTTGGTAGAGTGTTTCTATATAAGAGTAGTGATATGAGTGTGTTATAAGTGTTCTTATGTTAGCTTGAGTGATATCATCAAGGTCAATATGTTTGAGCATAGTCAAGGTGTCGTGTGAAACCTAGTCTAGATCTTATGAGAAGGTATGCAGGTAGCATGGTGAAGTGAGTGAGATCAAGAAAATGAGAATTTGTTTGGTATTGTATGGGATTGTTATTTAGGTTTATAGCACTTTATAAGTGTTGTAATGTGGGTCTTTGAGGGTAATGCATTCCATCTTGGTCTATACTTAGACCTTGCTTGGTGTAATGACATATCATGATCTATTTTAAAGGCATGTGAAGGATGTATGGAGCTTTTTAATCATAAGTTAATTTTTATGTCATAAGAGTGAGATTCTGATCATGAAAATGAGGTGTTGAGATCATGGAAAGTGGCATGAAGGTCAGTTTAAGGCCCAATGTGGTTTGCAAGTTAAGGTCTAGAGAGAAAAGAGAGAGAGTATGGCCTAATTAAGGGTAATGATCAGATTTCAAGGTGTTTGAGATCATTTAATAATTTTTAGAGGTGAGTTATGTTGTCTCAAGTAGTTTGAGTTTATTGTCTGAATGACAAGGCATGAAAATTTGTTTGGAGGTCTCTCGAGTGCTCAAAATAAAGTGTTCACAACTCAAGAAGGATTTTATTGTGCTCATTAGATCATCAAAAAAATTAATGGGAACCTAAGATATTAATTAAATATGGGTAAGGGTCCTAGGTGATATTTGTAGAAAATATTTTTTTAATTGAGGGGCTATGCTTTATGAACGATTGTTAACACTATGGATAGGTTTAAACCCTCTTAGAACCCTAATAAGGCCTTGATATTGAAGATATTGATAAAAAGTGATCATAATGAATTTATGTTCCTAGGTAAGTGTTTAAATATTATATTGGACTCTCTCTCAGGTACCCCTAGGTGGTGGTGTTTAGAGAGATGAGAGAGAAAATGCGAAGATATAGGCTTGTTTCTAAAGAAGTTATTGTAGCTATCAAAAGTTGTTTTGGATAAAGTTTTAAAATGATTGGATGGAGAAAGTAGAGAATTTTATTTTACGTATATGTTGGTTTATATATCATTTCTATTAAATAAGTGTCTCATTTTAATGATCCAAATAGGCCAGTTGTTATTAGGCCTAATAGAGTAAAATGTGCAAAACCCAAGCAATAATGAAAAGTTGGTTCTATGTGTGTTTCTAGGGTAGGTTGATGGATTAAAGTGCATGGATTTTTTTTTCATGAATTATAAGTCATGTTTATGTCTTATAATAGTTTTAAATATAGTGTAAGTGTTGAAAATGATGAAGCCAAAATGGTTTGTCTAACTCAGTGAGGTCTGTGTGTAGTGAGGTCAATAAATTAGTCTATAAGACCAATAGTTGCCACTAAACCATATGATGTTTATATTTTAATATAGTATATATATCTAAAATGATAATTTTAATGCATTGGAATATTTATAAATTCCATATACAGGTGGTATAAGGTCAATGTTTCATGACTTTGTTTTTGATAGTCTTGGCAGTTCTGAGTAAGTAAGTTATAGTGATGAGTTTGAGGCTCTATGCCCTGATTTGAAGTATATAATTCATATGGTTTTGTTTTTAATGAATTTAAATTAATTTTAATTTAAAATATTGTAATTTATTATAATAATTTGAAAATTTGAAGTCAAAATGGCTTGTCTGGTTCAAGTAAGACTGTGTGAGATAAGGTCAGAAGATTGGCCTACAAGACCAATGTTTGATATTAGAGATTATGTTTTTTGAAATTTATGATGTTAAAAATATGTTATATAATATTTTTAATTTATTTTTAATCATTTAAATTTTCATTTAAGGTGTTGTATATCAAGTAGTTTCATGACTAGTTTTTGACAGTTCTAGCAATTCTGAGTGAACATACTAAAGAGATGAGTTTGAGGCCTTTTTCCATAAGTTGAATTATTTAAAGAATATGGTGATATTTATATGTTAATTTAGGTTATGTATAAGTTATTTATTTTCATGGTTGTGTGGTTAAATTATTTTTTATATTTATTTGTTCAAGAAAGACTTTTTTGTGTGTTCAAAGGTCCAACGTGAACAATGCTAATGGAGTGCTTAAAGTGATGGTTGGACCTAAAATGTGTCATGGTGATCGAAGGATGTTGGATAAGGTATATTTTATTTTTTAATTAAAATTTTATGCTATGTATATAGGTTTTGAGTTTTCCAAGGGATCATAAGGCAACATGTCTTAAAGTAGGCCTAATGGAATTAGGTCTCCATGAGACCTAAAGAAGGATTTGGTCTATTTGAGTTATGGCTGACCAAATTTAATGATTTATTATTAATTGTAACATGTAATAAGTCATGTTTAATGTATAATATAATTATTCAAGTGTGCATGGCTGAAAAATAGGTGTATGAGCAAGAAGCTTATATAAGAACAAGGATTTTTAGGCTTATTTGGGTGAGTTAGAAGAATTGGATTGAGAAGCATATGAGATAGAAGATCATTGAGTGAAAGGAGGTATTACATACCATAAAAATATAATATAATTACTATAATAAATATTTAATAATAGTTTTTATTATGAATATAAAGGTCATATGACCTAATTAGTATTGAAGAGACCTAGTTGAGCGAAGAGGCCTAGAAGGCATTTGAGAGGGATAAGAGTGTAGGAGCTGAAGAGGATGATCATCATATGTTGTATGAGAAAAATAATTATGTGAATGTGACAAATTAAATTATGTGGATTATTTTGTGTTAAGTCATCTAGGGGGTTGGTGTCTCATCGCAAGTGGGTGCTTGTTAAAGCCTAGTTAAGTGGGTACTTGTCTAATTTTGGTTGGTACTCCATGTGGAGTTTATGATTCACTAAATTTGGTTTTTGTATTATAAAACTCTAGTAAATTTTTATATATCAGTGGGTTTTCATTCCTTTGAATTTTTTCCATATATGTGATGTGTTCATGTGTTTCATGCTTATGTGGATAGTTGTTTATGCTTGCTAGGTATATATGTTTGTTTGAATGGTTCATGATTTTTCAAGTGTAATTGAATGAAAGTTTTTGAAGACTAATTAACCAACCCCGCCCCCCCACCAACCCCCACCCATCTTATTCATTATGGTTCTAATAATTGGTATTATAGCAGGTCCTTTTAAGTAGACTTGATAGCTTAAAGGAGATCTTAGAAGTGAAAGCATGGATTATGATTATGACAATGTTTATCATGATAGAAATGAAGATCAATTCATTTAACAATATAAGTATGTAAGAGAGATGTTGAATAATTTTCAAGGCAAGAAGAATTCATCTGAGGTAAGTGATAATAATGTTTATAATGATGATGATGAATTTGTTGATCAATTTGGCTATGGATTTCTATTCTTGACTAAAGAAGCAAGTTTATCCAAGGAAGAAGACAATATGTGTGATGAAGTATATTATGACAATGAATAAGGAGAAGCTAAAGTATATGTTGAAACTAAGATCATAAGTTCCCTAGATACTTTGAAGAATAAAAAAAAGAGGAAGCATGAGTTGATATCTATGGTCAAGGGTCATAAGGAACATATATGTAACTTGGAGAGTGACTAGGTCAAAGAAGCCAAAAGGGATGAAGAGATCATCAAGGATCTCATGAATCATTTAGAAGGTTTCAATATAAATTTTAGATCAAAAGAAGTTAATTATGATCAATTTAAGACAAAGCTATATTTTTTGAAGGTTGAATATAATCAACTAATAGATAAGATGATCAAGTTTGAGAAAGAGCATGAGAGTCCATAACAAGTTTAGATCACCAAAATGAAATTCAACATGAAGATACCAATCAGGTATCCAATGTAATGAGGTATTCCAATTCATTCAATGTTTTTTTTCTTTTTATATCTTTGGTAATAGAGAAAGTAATTTTAGAATGGTCTCAGAGGATAAGTTATCATGGGAACATGGGAGAATGAGTGATCAGTCAAGACATAAGAACAGTAATTTTTTTGGATACAATTATCATAATGTGTGACACATTACAAGATTATATCCTAATAAATTTATAAGGCCCTCAAGACATAACTAGGTATGTGGAGCTCCTAGAGTGCATGAGAAGGGTCAAACATTTGTATGGAAAGCAAAGATAGTCAAGGTGAGTCATGATTAATCTACTAGTAAAAATGGACTATTTGCTAAGATAAAGTAAGGATCAAATGTGAAGGAATGTCAATAACATGTGTTATTTTCATATATTGAAAAAGTACTCAAAGATAAGAAGGATGACAAGGTGGATGGGTCAAATGATTCAATTAAAACTAGGTGAATTCTAAAGAGGGACTATCAGTCTCATGATGTCAAGATTGCTGAGAAGAGTGGACTAGAGATCTGGGAATATCTTGAGTTTATGGTGTTTTAGTGCCCTAAAAAAAGGGGTGACTCCATTAAGCTTCATGGAGACAACCACCTATCTATAGAAGCATGAGGTTGTAGTCAAATAAGGATTCATCTTGAGAGGATTTTAGGATATCTATGTTATAAGGTATGAGCTATGTTATGTATAGATTGTATGTATATGATAAAGTGAAATGAGTTTTGGCATTGTTTCTAAAGATAAATTCATGAGGAGCCATGGTATGGAATGTAAAATTATGTGCATGATTCAATTTTAGATTTCCTTTTGCATTGTTTTGAGTAGTCTAAGAGTTTAGGGATCTTACTAGCTCTGAGGTTTGAAGTTAGTAGGTAACATGATGAGAGATAGAAGATTGACATTAGGATTTTGAGGTAAAAAATTATTTAATTGATATATGAGAGGTAATAAAGTATCTGTTTATGATTCTATCAGTTGAAAGCTAAAAAAGTTTAAAGTTAAGATTTGGTTTTGGTATTAAGATGCTTGGAGGTACTCGAGGATGGTTTATGAGTTATTTTGATTCATATGGTATGCAAGTTATGAAGACAAAAGTGGAAGTCCCTAATTCTATAATTGGTGTCAAGAGTGTGGTAGCCTAGTGAGTGATCAAGAGTTTGATCTTTTTCAATCATGTCAAGGAAAGTAAGTGATCTTGAGTTCCTAGTTCATTTAAAGAAGATATGCTTGGTGTAAGTGGGAGTTTGGTATCTCAGAGTTATTTATCAAGAGAGTTGTTTCCTTTGATATCAGAATAGAGGTATGCATGGATTTAGTTAGAGAAAAGGCAAGAGCTAAGTTCTAAGGGAGATTGTTCATAATGGAGAGGTAGCCTATTAAAAATATTGGTTTCTAAAGATTGTTTCCCATTTACTGTCTTTGTGAGGTTTCATCAACTTAGGGGGAGAAAGTGCATTTTTAGGAGTTGTTTATAATAATGAGTGTTAAGGTGAGTGTTTGTTAGCATTTCATTATGTTTTTAATTAAAGTTTAGTTCCAAATATTAGATATAAATTTGTGGAAAACCCTTTGTCATTAATGTCAAAAGGGGAGAAAGACTAGAATGGGGGACATGAAAATTATTAGGTTGTAGTGTGTTTGCCATCAATGACAAAGGGGAATTTTGTTGAGAAATGTTGTCATTAATGTTAAGGTTGACATCATTTATTTTAAGGTACATCTAGTGAACATGCATGGTGAGTGGTCTTTGAGGTATGAGCTTGTGATCTTGATGTGATAAGGGTGATATCAAACATTAGGTTAGCATGAAGTCGTTAATGTTTCCACTAAAGGTTATTGTGAATGTATGATGATAATTAGGTATATAAGAGTGTTGTTGAGAACAAGGTTAGTAGGAAGTGGGAAGATTAGTTTGCAATGAGTTATGTCAAGAATCTTGGTGTAGTGTTGTTTTATGAGAAAAATTATATGCATGTTATTATGTTAGCTTGAGTGATCTCATTGAGGTTAGTATGTTTGATCATAGTCAAGGTGTCTTGTGAAGCCTAGTCTAGACCTTATGAGAAGGTATGTATAGGTAGCATGGTAAAGTGAGGGAGCTTAGGAAAGTGATAAGTTTTTTGTAATTGTATGGGCTTGTGAGTTAGGTGTATAAGCCTTAAGAAGTGTTATAAGGTGATTCTTTGAGGGCAAGGCATTTTATCTTGGTCTGTACTTGGACCTTGCCTAGCCTAATGAGGTATCGTGTTCTATTATTAATGCATGTGAAGAATGTATGGTAGTGTTTAAGAATGAGAGAAATTTTATGGAATGAGATTAAGTTTTTGAGCATGATAGTGAGGTGTTGAGATAATTAAAAGAGTCATGAAGGTTAGTTTTAAGGCCTAGTATGGTTTATAGGTCAAGGTCTAGAGAGCAAAGAGAGAGAGACAATGGCATAATGAGGGGTCATGATCAAATTTTAAGTTTTTTTATATCATGTAATAATTTTTATAGGTGAGGTATGTTTTTTAAAGTTTATTCATGAAATTTGAGGTCATAGTGTGAAGGAAATGGCATGAAACGTTATTTAGAGGTCTCTTAAGTGCTTAGAA
This sequence comes from Torreya grandis, assembly GCA_037957365.1. Taxonomy (NCBI): domain Eukaryota; kingdom Viridiplantae; phylum Streptophyta; class Pinopsida; order Cupressales; family Taxaceae; genus Torreya; species Torreya grandis. Next base: position 74,711 of record JARHVA010005078.1, read on the forward strand.
TGAGGAGTTTTCAACTTGAGAAGGATTTTTTTATACTCATTAGCTTGTAAATTTTTTAAATGGGAACTTAATATATTCATGAGATATGGGGAATGGTACTAGCTAAAATTTATATGAATTATTTTTTTAATTTAGGGGCTATACTTTATGAATGATTATTAACACTGTATACATGTTTAAACCCTCTTAAAACCCTAATAAAGACACAATGTTGAAGATATTGATAAAAAGATCCAATAATGGATTGATATGCCTAGCTAAGTGTTTTGATATTTTATTGGACTCTCCCAAGTACCTCTAAGTGGTGGTGTTTAGAGAGATGAGAGATAAAATGTAAAGATACAAGTTTATTACTAAATAAGTTACTGTAACTGCCAAAAATTGTATTGGAAAAAGTTTGAAAATTATTGGATGTAAAATATAAAGAATTTTAATTGATTTCAATGGTGTTTTTTGTATTTTTTATAGTCCTTAAGTGTCTCATTTTTTTGATCCATGTAGGGCAGTTGCTAACAAGCCTAATTGAGCAAATTATGCAAAACCCATGTAGTATTGAAAAGTTAGTTCTACATGTGTTTTTATGATATATTAATAGATTAAAGTGAATGGAGTTACTTTTAATGAATTATAAGTCAGGAAAATGTATTTTATGGTTTTTAAATATAGTTTAAGTGGTGAAAATGATGAATCTAAAATGGCTTATCTAACTTAGTGAGGTCTGTGTGTAGTGAGGTCAACAAATTGGTCTATAAGACCAATAGTTACCACTAGACCATATGATGTTTATATTTTAAGATGGTATGAATATGTTATATGATAATTTTCATGTAATATAAGTCTTTTAAATTACATATATAGTTGTTAAAAGTTACATGTTTCATTACTATATTTTTGATAGTCTTGGTAGTTCTAAATAAGCAAGTTACAATGATGAGTTTGAGGCTCTATGCCTTGAGTTGAAGTATATAATGAATATTATGTTGGTTTTTAATTTAAATTCAAATTAATTTTTTTTTAAATATTTGAATTTAGTTTAAGAGGTTTAATAGTTGAAGCCAAAATGGCTTGTCTGGTTCACGCAAGACTATGTGAGATAGGGTCAAAAGATTGGTTTCCAAGACTAATGTTTGATATTAGAAATTATATTTTTTATTATTTAGTTTGTTATAAATATGTCATATAATATTTTTAATTTATTTATAATTATTTAAAATTTTATTTTAGGTGTTGGATATCAATTAGTTTCATGACTAGTTTTTTATAGTTCTGGCAGTTGAGTGAGCATACTAAAGAGATGAGTTTTAGCATTTTTCCATGATTTGAAGTATTTAAATAATATGATGATATTTTTTAGGTAATTTAGGTAATTTATTTTCATGTTTGTGTGGATAAATGATGTGTTATCTTCAGTTTTTCAAGACAATTTTTTTTTGTGGTCAAAGGCCTAATGTGAATAGTGCTAATGGAGTGTTTCAAGTAATGGTTGGACCTAAAAGGTGTCATGGTGATAAAATAATGTTTTATAAGGAATATTTTATTATTTAAAAAAAATTGCGTCATTTATAAATGTTTATATTATTCCAAGGTACCATAATTAATGTGCCCTAAAGTAGGCCTAATGGAATTAGGTCTCATGAGACCTAAAGAAGGATTTAGTCTATTTGAGTTATGACCAATGTAATGTAATGATTTATTATTTATTTTAACATGTCATAAGGCCTATTTTGTGTCATATATAATTTTTTTATTGTGTGTTTCCAACCAATAGTTTTGTGAGTAAGAGGATTATAAAACAACAAGGCTTTTTAGGCCTATTTGGGCGAGTTAGAAAATTGGATTGAGGAGCATATGAGATATAATATCCATGAGTGGAATGAGGTATTATATAAAATAATAAGATAATATATGTATTTTCATTAATATATAATAGGAGGTCTGAATATGAAGATCAATCTCATAAAACCTAATCAGTCTTGAGGTAGTTTGAGAGGGATAATATTGTGAAGAGATAAATAATATTATCATAATATATTGTATGAGAAACATAATTTTTTAAAGGTGATGAAATAAATTAGGTGGTTGAGTTAGTACTTAGTCATCTAGGGGGTTGGTACTTCCTTATGAGTAGATACTTGTTAAAGCCTAGTTAAGTGAGTGCTTGGATAGTTAGGGTTAGTGTTACATGTGTAGTTGGTGATTCAATAATTTTTTTTTGGTATTATAGGACTATATTACATTTATATATATCAATGGGTTTTCTTCCCCTTGAGGTTTTCCCACATATGTGATGTGCTATTGTGTTTCATGCTTATGTGGATTGTTTCTTATGCTTGCTAGATCTATATGTTTGTTTGAATGGTTCATGATTACTTAAGTGTAATTTAATGAAATGTTTTGAAGAATAATTCAACCCCCCCTCTTAGTCAATATTATTCCAATAAGATACACCAAGTTTAAGTTTATAGTTAATATAAGTAAGGATTCATACACCTAAACCTATTACTTTTTGTAATATATTATACCTAAATGTCAACTTAGGGTAAGTACATAGAACTTCTAGAAAATTTCATAGATATCATAGCATAGAACTTACATTTTATAGAATAATAGGTACATGTAATGTATATAACACATATGTTTTATTTAAACTATTACATAATTATTATAACCTTTATAAATTAAAAAAAGAGTTAAACTTGCAACCATTCTCATTCTCACTTACTTTATTATTTACTTTGAGCTTATCCACCCTAAAACACATTCACATTGTCCTTAGAGGAGGAGAAAACACATTACCATCACTTGTGTCCTTGACAAATTGACAATGCCATCATGAAGGGGAGGTAATAAATGAAAAACCAAACCTATTTATTATATATTTTAACAATTTTTTTATTTTCATTATTTTGTTATTAAAACCATTTTTTTAATAGCCAATTCAATTGCAAGACAACAACTTTCTAACCCTCCTCCTAACCTTGTGCCTAACCTTACTAACCCTCATATCCCTCCTTTACATCCCATAATCCCACAAGACCCCTATAAGTTATGAGGATTTAGATACACACATAGTCAATAACAAAACATAAATTTAACAAATAATTAGGAGAATGAAGGATCCCACTTTGACTAACACCAACCATACCTAGTCGGATAATACCCTAGAGTCAATAATAGGCCAAGTTGACTTGATAACAAGTTAAATTAAAATATGGGAATCATATAGGGATAGTTGTAGGGATTAGTATACTAAAACATTGTTAGTATATTATATGAAGGATAAAAAATATCAAAATACCTAATTTTTTATTTATTCATTGATCTAACAACCAATACACCTTTTTCACTGTCTAGAAAATGGTTCCCAATCCACTGATGTTGACATAATTTGATTAGAGATAATTTTTGGGATTGATGGTTTATGTTGTTTGATTACACATATTATAAAAACCATTAGGATCCATTATATTTTTTTAAGAAATTATATTATGAGTTTGTCCTTAATGAGAATCCCAACTATTTTGACTAGTTAGATTTTTAGGTCTAAGGGAAAGGATCTACACAAGATATACCAAGTGCACATCATACACCTAATCAACCTATAAGAGTCCATACCCAAAATATAATCCATCTTGAGATCCAATCTATAGTAAATGAGGTTGTTGAGATAGACACTTTACATGTGATTAGTACACTTACTAACACACTCGTTTAGAATATAATTAGGATTTCTAATACTGATGATAGAGAGGGTGGACATGGAGATACACCACATAGTGTGCATACCTAACTTCACCATTACAAATGTTGTGGTGTTATATGTACTACACCTTTAGATGATGATGGTTGTGCTTCTAAGGGCTTCGATGATATAATTTTGAGTGATGAGTTTTTGGCACATACAGTTAGTGTGCACATATAAACTGCACATATGTAGGTATATTATATATTTGACATCTTAAATTTTAGTTATATATATATATATAAGGTAAAAATTAATTTAAATATACATTTATAATTTTTCATTAATATATATATGTTCAACTAATAATCATATATTGTTTATTTGGTTGATGACCATAATAGAGACTCCTCTATCTATTTAACTTTAAACTAGATAAGGATATTATTTTAATATACACAGTTAATAATATAGAAATTAATAAACACAAGGGTTATAAATAGATCAATACCAGGATAATTAATTTAAAAAACTTATATATCGCATATACTAAATTTATTATACTCATATATGCTAAAAATGAGAAGTCTATCTATGTTAGATATGACAATGACAAACAAATAAGATAGTTGGTTTTGATCTTAATATAGATCTATATCTAGAATGGGAAGTAGTATAGAATAGTATTCTATAATAGTCACCAAATTATAGATTAAGTGCCTATATAGCTATAGACAATTCCATCACTCTGGTATAGTTACATTAATACTAGTGTTTAGGTCAGATGAAGGTGTTATATATAAAATATCTATTAGAACAAGATGCGACCACCTAGATAATTATATATTTTTCATTTATTTCAATTTAATATATTCAAATATAGGTCATGTATTTTTACTCCTTATCAAATTAGCAAACCCTAGTTCTTCATCTATGTATTAGTTATGGGAAACATAGATTAGTGAGCACACAGTGTCAAACCACCCCAAAGACTCATCTACTAATGAGTTTTACCTACATATTACTTTAAATAGAGACTCAAACTTGTGTAGCTTTTCCCTAAATGTTGGATTGAGTGTGAATCATGAAATATGTCGAAAACAAGTACAATAGTGACCTAGCTTGTAACTTGGTAAATGAGGCTCTCAGGCTACTCCTTTAGTACTTAATACCTGTACATGTGTTGTTCTTATGACTAATATTGAAACAAGAGAAAATAGGGAGGCTTTTTTCAATTTAATTCTTGATAAAATACTTTTCATAAGTTGCCTTAGTCAGTGTTATGTATTTTATAGGTGAGAAATGAATGAGGTTTAATCGTGTATTTATATCAATATCTTTGAAGAATATATCATATAATAAAACCTAGGTTAAACATTAGTATATTTTTCATTTATAGATTTGATTAATTCAGGGCAATATACATTTGCGTCAGTTTAGGACACCTATGTTAACATAGGTGTCTATTTAGGATGTAAGTGTATAGGGAACAAGAAAATAAGTATAGGATTAAAAATTGTAGAGGTGGAAGATAAATAGTTTTTAAGCACTTTGGACAAGATAAAAGGATAAGGTTGTCAACATAAGACTAATTAGACTAAGATATAGGCCAAGTGGCATAAGAGAGAGAGAGCATATGTGAGACTTGAGGAAGTGGAAAAGGTATAAAAATGAGAGGAATAACAAAGGTCTAATTTTTCCAAGTGTACATGATTAAGGTTATATATAATTCATAAATTTTTTCTACAATCCCCCTTTTAATCTAGTAATGAAATTGCTAGTTTAAAGGAAATAATGTGTACCTAGGTGTGTATAACACACCTTGTATGTAATTAAGTCCACATTGAGTGCTTTGATTGTGATTGACCTACAACCAAGATCATGTTACATTAAATAATTATTGTTTATAATATGAAATTAAAAGTAATAAAATGATTAAAATTGAAAGAGAGAAAGGTTTAGTAGTAGTAGTAGTAGTAGTAGTAGTAGTAGTAGTAGTAGTAGTAGTAGTAGTAGTAGTAGTAGTAACTTATGTAGGTGTTTTGGATATTTGAATATGTTGTGTAGTAGATAAGGACTCCATGGAACCCAATGCGTATATCTGATGTAATGGTCTCTCAAGTATTAGTTTTATAGTAAAAGGGATTATATTTTTATTTTTTTATGGATCAGACTTAGTAGGCTTGTTAATTATTTGTCTAGGTATAAATCTCTCTTGTTTAATAAGATACCCATATGGAACCCTAGAAACTATAATTACCCAATTAGCATGAATGTATTTAACACACCTATACACTATATAAGGTACCGCTCAAAGGGTATGTATCCAAGGGCATCCCAATAACATATCAAAGACACCCATGGAAGGTATAATTGAAAATATAGTATCCACATGCATAGGACCCACTTTTAAAGGTAAGTCAATCTCACCAAGAACCTATCATGAGGTCCCATAAAATGGTTTCACTGATTTGGTAGAAGGTTGTAAATCATGATGTGGATAACCCAAGTGTGTAAGTAGTGTCATGGTATGGGATTGTTGTTAATTATAACACTATATATAGTTTTTTATCAAAGTATGCTTGAATAAATAAAAAATGAAGATATCAATCATTATCCTTAATCTCACTATCATCAAAGGTAATATAAGGTCTCTAAACCATATTAGGTATATATTGTGTATAATTAACAATCCCATATAATGGGTACTCATAATGTGATGAAGGAGGATGTGCATTATATTACATTTACACTTTTGGTTCTTATTATCAATCAAATTTTCACCCTAAGAAGGTCTAATCCAACCTCCTTTAATCTGGTATAACATGGAAATATCTCTCAAGTTATGGGTGCCCTATGGGAGAGATGAGTCTTTACATTGAAGGGATATCTCCTTTGAATCACACCTAAAAAAAAAACTAATATACTTGATTTGAATTTAAATGGATAGAAGGATATTATCAATAACCTATTAGAGTTGATGCACCAATATTATCTCCACAAAACTTCTTGAACTTACATTAGGAAAGGGCAACATACATAACTGATCTCAACACCCAAGGTTCTTTTAACAAAAGTGTTTTCACATGAAGGTAAAATGCTAAGTATTTATCAAGATATATGAATATAAGGTCTGATTATATATACTATTACTCTTCCTTACACTTAAATACACAAAAAAAAACTAACTACACTTCATGTGACCTACTAGAAGGCATATTACTTGTACAAAGCATGAGATAGGGATATCAACACAAGGAGAGATAACTATCACTTACCATTAAACCATGAACAACTTCACACAATTAAAAAATAAGTTGATAACTTAAAAATAGCTTAAAATATTTTATTAAAAGTGAAAATTAGTACTCAGACTAGTAGGGATTCACCATATTAGATGTGGATGAATTATAAGGCCAAAAGTGGCTACTTATATAGAGAATTAGGAATAAAGAGGGGGAATAGAAGGATAAGGTTGAAAATTGTACAAATTGAAGTTAAAAACAATGATTATTTATGAAACAATCTAAATATACTTCCAAATCCATGTGTCTCTCCTCTAAAGATGCTCCATCCTCCAACTGGCATAAGAATTAGAATTCAACTTGACACCTTGATAATCTTATTGAAAATTACCCTTCCTTACATACGAAAAGTGATAAATGGAATTATAAATCATAAATTATCCATGAATTCCTTTGTAAATTCTCATTTGACACCTTACCTATAATTATAAACTCATCTGATCTAATATTTTAGTGGCACTCATCATTCACATGCCTAGGTGCCTTGAAACTCTTCATTTCCCATGCCTATATTTGTCCAAGTTTCTTAAAATTTGATTTCATATTATATAATGCACTATATCTCCATTAAATTATTTAAAATATCTTATCGAACCTAAAAAAATCCATTTTAGTTCTTGGAATAACCCCCAATATTTCATTTTACTCCCCAAGCTTTCATTAGGCCTATTTTACTTATAGCCCTAGAATTTTTTAAACCTCTTTGTGTAGGTAAATTTATAAATGTTAATAAAAAATTATGGAATATTTTAGGACAAAATATTTATTTACAACTCCATCCCAAGTTTTAGGTCCTGAGAGTGAGTGGAAGTGCCACGTTCTACCTCTCTCTTCTCAATTAGGCCTCAATTAGACCTCCTTGCATATAAGCCTATTTTTATTCTATAGATATATCCAAAACATGTTAACCCACCCAAATTAATTTTATTTAATTTAAATATCCTATCACCAACCTCCATATCAAATTTTAGGTCTTAATACCCTATGAAAGTGTGAGAACCATGAAATGGTCTTGAAACCTAGTCTCATTTTAACCTTGTTTGAGACTGCCTTAAAAATAATCTTTGTTTGATCACTTAAAAAATTTATAGTATGTATTTTTTGGGATTTAAAATATGAAATAAATCTCAAGTGACATCTCCCATTATTTTTCAAGTTTCCAAACTTTCAAAACCCTATAAAACATAAAAAAATCCTTACAAATTAGTGCATTTAATGCAATCTATATAGCTACAAGTAGATATTAAATACATAGTCAGAACCTATTTATAATATATAACAATGTTAACTATTTTATAGTGTCAAAATATTTCATTTCATGTGATTTATGAATCCATCTCTCTCAACTATCATTGTTAGGGTTTTAGGCATGTTTTGTTTTTAAAGATTGTTCATAAAGAATAAATATTCTTTGTCTCTCCTAATGCCACAAGATTTTAGTTAAGGGAACCATACACCATATACAAACACCAATAGGTCTGATTAAAAATCTCATGAAATTTATAAGTGAAATATGGTGTCTCTCAGGTTGCAAGTAGGCCATTAGAGAGGGGTGTGAACTCTTGAGCTTTGTTCATGAAGGTGATGGACCTAAACCAACAACTAATGTAATGGGATTGAATTATGAGTACATTGATACCTTATATAAAATACATTAATATCCATTCATAGGTTTAATTTTATACCAAGTGAGATAAAGTTACCTTTTGTGTTGTAGTATGCCTTAAGAGAAACTCAAAGAAAGTCTTATAAGCCTAATTGACATTTTCTTGATTTTACACCATTTATGATTATCCTTGGAGGTATATACTATGTCTATAAAATTATAAACATGATAAAACCATAACCTTACCTCCAATAAGACACTTTTTTCATGACTATACCTATGGGCATGTGTGTGGTCTTAAGCTCGTTAGGCTTAGAGAGGGCTTGTCTTCATTATATCCTTATTATTGGGTATGAGGGTTACTTGGAGTTATGTCATCACTTTGAAACCATTATCAAATGTTTTATCCTCCTCTTAGACCCCACATAGACCCTTACCTCTCTCTAAACAAATAAAACCTTCTCATGAACATAAGCATGCCTATGTATCCATTTGACTATGTGGGTAAGGTTTATAACTATATCTAGTCATTATTTTCATGTTTTTTTTGATTTATCATGATTTAAAATAGTTTAATATATTTCACCATCACCTGAGATATATTCCAATGTTTCATATGCATTTTGCCCCTTCCTCAGGCTTGAAACTAGCCTATTGACCATATAACCTATAGGTGCTCATGAGATATGTATATGGGGTTTAGAGATGTTGATTTAATCATACTATTTACAATTTATACCTATTAATTTGAATTCAAAATGACTACTATCATTTTTTCATCTAATTCTCAAAACCCTAAACAAATCATTATGCATTTAATCTTCTCCTCAAGCCTATAACCTAACCACTTACCAAAGTAACCTGTAGGTGGATATAGGATAGTTTGACCACATTCTTTATTTAGGACCCAAATTTAACACCAATGATAATATCAATGACTCTATCATATTATTTAGAGTCTATCACCCTTCTTTGACATCTTTAGGACACTATAATTCCACAAGCATAGAGTCTCCTTTTTACTCCTCTCCAAGCTTGACTATAGGTGTCAATTATTGAGGTTTTGACTGTGTCTTAGGAGTTTAGAACCTTGTTTCAAGTAATTTTATATGAAAACTACCCTTTTTAATCTTTCAAAAATTTATATCTCTTTAAGCATACACTTATTCTAAACTGACTTTAGGGCTTCTCAAGGTGTAGTTGTAAGTGTCCACTAAGATAAGGGTTTGAGTTTGAGGTCTTAAAATTAGTGTCTCTAATAAATCATGGAATTATGAAAAAAATTCAACTTAATTTTCCTTCCATATCACCATAAGGTTCATTTTATTTATTCATAATGTTCTACAACCTTTGTCTCATCCTTATAATCAAACTTATGTAGGAGTACTGAGCTTGTAGACCTTTTAAATGTTTTGACCCATAGTCACTTCAACCCCTTATGGTTCTCCACTAGTCAATATATATTCATTTTTATTTGCCTCTTATCTCATCTACATTTAGTTATGATTCCTTCTTTGACCTTGTTCTTGTTCGAAAGACAATTAACTTTTAGTCCAAAATGAGGACCTACAGATCTACCACTTGTAGGTCTTCATTTGTATTGCATATGATATTAGATAGTAAAATTATTGAGTATTTAAGTTTAATATTGAATAAAATCTTATAAATTCCTTATCATCCTCTCAAAAGTATTGTATATCTCTAACCAAACATTGTATCATGTCAATATTTTCTCATTTGGTTTGTATAGGCCTATGTAAAGTCAATTCAAGGCTTTGCATGGAAGTGGGAGTCTTGAATTCTCATACATGTTTCTTTATGATATTCCATAGGGTCAATTATTTTCATTCAAATTTCAATGATTCACTACACTTATATATTTCCAAAATACCTTCAACATGGACATAGACCCATACATGTTCACTCACATGTCTGTAGGCTTATGAGTGATTGAAACGCCCTTTATCATTTATTTGAGAAAAAATATTGGACTTATCCTCTCATTACCTTAAACTTATAACCTTCTCAATGGTATTATTTCATTCTAAAATTTACTTGTCATTTCCATTCAGGCCTAACTTTTATACTTCTGACCTAGAGAAGGTTATTCATAGGATGTACATGCTTTCCAAAGAGCAAGTCACTTGGAAAATGCATACAAGGATTACATTATAAAGGATATAAATTTAATCCTATTAAATTAAGGGATCTTAAATTAAATATAAAGCACCTAAAACTCTTGAAGGTGATAGACATCACAAACCAACCAAAAATTTACTTGTAGTAGGGTGGTATGTTCATACACTTGAGGCACGTTTCCTCTTGTGTAAGACAATTCATGGAGTTTAATTGGCTAATTAAAATACCATTTAAGGGATTTATTTGACCTATGAAAACATAACATAAAAAATTTCTTCTCCATTGAATTTTTAAGTGGAAAAACATGAGAAAAATCATACCCTACTTGGATGGACAAGGCATAGTGACTTGTTGTCATTCTTAGCAATTATTTATAAATGAGGAGCCATGAATGTACAAACCAATGACACTAATTTCAATCTCATTAGTACCCCTAAAAATGGTTAATTTTCATCTCCCAACTTTCTCTCTCTTGTTCATACCATGTATTTGATTTTTACCTTTCTGAGCTTATGAAGGTAGTGATATAGGAAAAAATGTCTAATGCATGTATACAACTTGAAACTTGATCCAAAGCCTAAACCTAACTAGTGGAATCCTAAAGGACACTATGAGACTATTTCCATCTAAAATATCATCTTCCAAGGCTATATAATTTTCCAAAAGTGCTTTTAAAGGGTATTTTTCTTAGTTTAGATGTTAACTGCACATGTTTTAGGTTTTGACCATTCCCTAACCCATGTATGACATCAGGTACATTTGGTAGCTTCTTGAAACTTTTACCTTTGAAGTTATGTAAAACTCCTCAAAATTAGCCAAAAAGGTGACTAAAATGATAATTCAAAACATAAGAACATAATAAAATATTAATACATGATATTATGACCTTAAATACACATTAATAGCCTTTAATAATGACACTAATCCATATTAAACCTTTGAATATTTTTGACAACATCTAGACCTTGTGAATGAACCCTAAGACTAAACAAGTACACATGAGACAAAACCTTGGACAAGGATAGACAATGAGTAATGTCACCATATGTAAACCATTTAAGACCATAACAATACTACATACAAGATTTGATAACCCTATGAAAAGTTTAAACTTAGAGGGGTTGACCCATTTTAACTTGGGATCAAAAATTTATTAACATATTGGTGATTCATAGGGGTATCATGCCTATAATGCTAATGGATTAGTGGCATTATCCTCCCATTAGGAAATGGAGTCACCCATATTCTACAAACTAAAACTAACATGCATTTTAAAAAATTCAAACTCACAACAAACCACACAATAAGAAGAAAACACACAACAATAAAATTCAAAATAACACACCTAAAATATTATGTGAAGACCTTAAAACATGTTTGACATGATGAAATATTTCTTCTTTCTTCAACTAGGGTCAAAAATAATATTCTTATAGCCATAGTTTCTCTATAAGAACAAATCACCATATGATGGATGTTTGTCAAAGAAAACTTGCTTACATGAAGGTGATCAAATGATTTACCACTCATGAGACATCTAATAACTACAAGTCATTAATTGAGAGGTCTTTTAATGGTCTTTTTGTCTCTTTTTTAGGTCTTCTTAAAAATTTAGCCTACTTAGTCTCTTTCATGTTATTTTGGCACTTCTCAATTTGCTCTTTAGGAGTCATAAAACTCTTATAAAATTCACCTTAATCTAGATTATGATGTTATTGGTGTTTATAAGCATCAAACTTTCCTTATTTCTAGCCAAACACATCTTCAAATGATTCAAGGTCATATTGAGACTTGTGTTATTCCTCACTCACATAAACTTATGCCTTAACCTGATTGCATTCTTTCAAGGTTTTAATATTATGTTTGGTAGGGACTTGACACTCTTATTTATGCTCATTAGGTCTACCATTGACCTTATCATCAAGCTCATGTTCCATTTGAAGAATATTAGGCATACTTACTTATTAAAACTCCTAAATTATGTCATGGTACTAATGCCATAGATCATCATATTATTATTAACTACCATACTCATGAAATTATTATTATTGGGTAGGTAGAATTGCATCATCTATTTGACTATCATGTTTTAGTACACCTAGAATATGATCACTATAATCTACATGAAAAAAATATTTTCCCCATGCATCTTGTTGAAGTGAATCATCAAGACTTACCTTAGGATACTCATCATCTTATTCATGAATAATATATGTGCATAAACTTTTCTCTTCAATGATATTGTATGGATTAAACCCATGTTGATCAGCTGCCCACTCATCAAGGTATAGGTCAACTATGCCATTAAGAGGTGTTAAAGGTTCTTGGTCATTAGGATGGTCTTCCCCTTCATTGATGTTAAATTTCATGTTTTATGTATTAGGTACGTAGGGGTATACATGAAACTTGGCCAAAGGTTCATCATTAATAGATACTTTAGCACCACACCTAGTATTAAATTCCATGTATGATAAATTTGAAGTCAATTACCCTCTAATCTTAGCATTGAAGTCTCTTGACAAGTAAAGGGCAAAGTGAGATGGTACATCTATAACCACCACATTTTATGAGATAAAATGTATGACAATAATGGAGAGTGGGATACAAAACTTTGATAATTCAAACCATCTTGGAAACTGATCCATCTAACTATAGCACCCCCTTGGAGTGTGATTCATACTTTAACTTTAACTTGTCTACTACTTGTTTAGGAATGATTGATGTACTTTCTATACTATCAATAAAATAATTGTCTAATAATGAGTATCCAATGATGATGGATATATATAATGGAGGAGGTTTATCATTTCTTTCCATTTTGATTGGCTATCCATATTTGGTCTTCAAATAATTTATCAAAACTTCCCCTCTTTCACTAGACTACTTAGATGATGCATTGAGTTTGGAGAGCTCATTTTTACGCACATCTCTTTGCCTAGGTATTAAATTTTTTCTCCCACATTGGGCTGATTACGTGAACCTTATTCATCTACTCCATAATATTCATAAGATAGATTTTAACCTTATTATGTCATTTAGGAGCTATAATATTACCACTAGCTTGTGTAACTTGATGCATAAGAGAAGGAATAGAAGTATCTCTAAAATTATATGTTTTATGAATTACCTAAGCTATGGGGGATACATTTGGCATTTCTGATCCTTGAGGTGCTTAAGAGTTCATATTTGGACCACTACTTGCTCCTTGTACTTCTTCAACCACTCTCTTCTTTAACCTCGTATTTTAATTTATGGATCTTGATCTAGTGTTGAAATTACCTTGATAATTGAGTGCACATGAGTCTCCTCAAAGGTAATTCATAAAAACATCATTTGATTGAGCATCTCCTCAAATGTTATCTCCTCCATTAGGTATCTCCTCTTGAGTCATGAAAGTCATTGTTCCCTATTGAGCCATATAGGATTGATTAAAAGATTTATTTACATAAGTGAAATAGTCATGAGGCTAGTCACCTTAAGACTTCTCTTCATTATCTTGTAAAAATTTATTTTGGATATGTATAAGTGATTTAGAAGTAAAAGGAACATTCTAATTTTATAAATTATGTTACCTCTTAATTAGCTATCCTTGTCCTAGGTATTGACCTTGAAAATGTTGTATAGGATATTGATAAGATTAATAGGATTGGTAAAGGCCTTGAAAATAAATCCATTTTTGTTGTTTCCTCTAAAGGTTTTGAACCTCTTCTCTAATATACTTAATCATATCTTCCTCCTTTTTCTTGCTTGGTTGATTAGGGGCATATTACTTATGCTTGGTTAAGGGAATATGATCAATGGTAGGAATAGGATCTTACACATCAATAAAAAAGGGAATAGGAGGTATAGGGGCTATATTACCATATTTAATAAGATAGTTCTCAGTTATTATGGTAGTCTCATAGGCATTAGGAAAAGTATTCACTCTCATGGATTGAATCATCATAGATATATCACAATTGAAAGTTTTGAGGTAGTAAAGAAAATCATGATGGGAAGTAGACCTTACCAAGAGTGGGATCCTATCCCATGTATTTTGGAATCTTGTGTTAAATTCTTGAATGGCATCTTAAGGTGCTCTCTTTATTATAGTTAGCTGATCGATCAAAGACAAGTGGTCAGATTTATCTTCAAATCTCATTATCAAGGCATCACCTAATTCATCCCATGTAATGATAGAGTTGGGAGATAAAGTTCCATACCAATCAAGTTCATTTTTCTTGAAATAAATATCCAATAATCTTTTATAAATGTCCTCTTCAATGATGTTATGTTTATTGATAAATTTTATAACGTTTCTTATATGTTTAAAAGGAGTAGTGGTACCTTCTCCCATGGATGAAGGCACACTTTTGAGGGTTGACATAGGGATGTCATTATAATGATCAAGTGATAAATTACTATGGATATTGAAGGAAATAAAAGGAATATTATTTGGACATGCCATATTTCAAGTTGGACCCAAGAAAAGTCTCCTAATAGGTAAGTGAGAAGCTAATGATTTCTTGGAGTATGTATGGGTGTTATCAAACCTCTTTTCTCTAAGAGAATATTAAGGTAACTATAAAAATTAAAATGGAATTACCTTAGGATAAGAACTTGTATTTAAATTAGGCATAAAAATGAAGCATTAGTTTTCTACCAAGAACCAATGAGTGATGGAGTTGTCAGATATTGCATGAAAGAAGCTTTATAAATTCACATTTACTAAGGTTAACATCCAAATTTGATAAATTAATGGACTATGAGTCCCATAAAGCATGTAAAAACAATTATAAATTAAATTTTCACCCTAAGGAGGTCTACTCCATCCTCCTTCAATTTAATGTAACATTGAAACATCTTTCAAGTTGTGTGTGACTTATGGGAGAGATGAGTCTCTAGATTAAAGGGCTAGATCCGTTACACCATACATAAAAATAAATGCTAATATAATTTATTTTAATTAAAATTTATATATTTATATTAAAAATAATCTAACAAAGGTGATCACTGAAATTAACTCCACAACACTATCTAAACTTGCATTATGAAAGGGTAATTTACAAAACTAATCTCAACACCCAGGGTTCTCACAAAAGTATCTCAACATGAAGGTAATATTACATGTATTTCTCAAGTTATATGAATATAAGGTCTAATTATAGACATTATTAATCTTTATTACTTTAACACACACAAAATAACTAACTACACTTCATGTGACATGCTAGAAGGTAGATAACTTGCACAAAGCATGAGAGAGCGAGATGAACACAAGGAGAGATAATTATTACTTGACATTCAACCATGAAATACTTCACACACTTAAAGAAGAAGTTGAGAACTTAACAAAAAATTTAAATATTTTATTCATAGGTAAAATTATTACTCAAACTTGTAAGGCTTTGCCATACTAGATGTGGATGCATTACAAATCCAAAAGTGGTTGCTTATATAGATAATTAGGAAGAGATAAAGAGGGGAATAGAAGGAGAAGGTTGAAAAGTATCCACATGTAAGTTTAAAAAATGAGGAGTAATGATATATACCAATTATACTTCTAATTCCTTGTGTCTCTCCTCTAAATATTCTCCATCCTCTAAGTGGCATAGGAATTGGAATTCAAATTGACACCTTGATCATCTTCTTGAAAAATGTCCTTCCTTGCACAAAAAGAGTGAAAAATGGGATTATAAATCATAAATTAACCATTAATTACTTCATAAAATATCATTTTATAACTTACCTACATCTATAAACTCCTTTGATCTAACATTTCGGTGGCACTCATCATTCATATGCCTAGGTGTCTTGAAACTCTTAATTTCCCACACCTAACTTTGTCCAAGTGGCTCAAAATTTGAGTTAATATTATAAAATAAAATATATATACATTAAATAATTAAAAATATCTTATTATACCTGTAAAAATACATTTTAGTTCTTGGAACAATTCCCAAGACTCCATTTTACTCCTTAAGCTTTTATTAGGCATATTTTCCTTATAACCTTGAAAACCTATAAAACTATTTATGTATGGAAGTGTAATGATGTTACTAAAAAATAATTTAATATTTTAGGACCAAATATGTATTTACAACTCTATTCAAAGTTTCACATCTTGATAATGAGTGGAAGTGCCTTTTTTGCCTTTATCTCTCCTTAATTAGGCCTCCTTGCCTAAAAGCCTATTTTTATGCTCCAGACCTCTCCCACACATTCTAAAGCACAAAAAATCATGTGATTCTCTTTAAATGGACTATAAAAAACCTAAATTTTAAATTTTAACACTTGAGACCCTATGAAAGTGTGAGAACCATGAAATGACCTTGAAACCTAGTCTCATTCTAAGCTTGTTTGAGACTGCCTTGAAAATGAGATTTTTTTGATAAATTATAGAATGTATAGTAAGGATTTTTTGGATTTAAAATATTAAATACATCTTATGTGACATATTCCAATATTTTTTAAGTGTCAAACATTTTAAAACCCTCTAAAACATAAAAAATCATTGCAAAATAGTATATTTAATGTAGTCTATATAGCTACAAATACAAATGAAATACATGGTTGGAACCTAATTAGAGTTTATAGTAATGTTAAAGATTTTATAGGATAAAAAAAATTCATTTAATGTGGTTTAGGATTCCATCTCTCTCAACTAGTCACTACTAGGGTTTTAGGAGGGTTTTAAGCATGTTTTGTTCTTAAGGATTGTTCATAAAGAAAATACCCTCTCCTCTCTCTCTCTCTCTCTCTCTCTCTCTCTCTCTCTCTCTCTCTCTCTCTCTCTCTCTCTCTCTCTCTCTCTCTCTCTCTCTCTCTCTCTCTCTCTCTCTCTCTCTCTCTCTCTCTCTCATAATTCCAAAATATTGTATTTTTAGGACCAATAAAACACTTTAAAACACCATTGGGTCCCATTAAAAACCTCATGAAACTTCTAAGTGAAATATGGGTTTTCTTAGGTTGCAAGCAAGCCATTAGAGAGGGGTCAGATCTCTTGAGATTTTTTCATAAAGGTGATAAACCTAAAAAAATAATTAATGTCATGGGATTAAAGTATCAAGATGTTTATACCTCTTATAAAATACATTCAGATCAATGGATAGGTTTAATGTTATACCAAGTGAGATTAAGTTGCCTTGTATATTTCAGTTTACCTTAAGAGAAGTTTAATGAAGGTTTTATAGGCCTAAATAGAATATTATTGAGTTTCCCATATTTTTTATGATAATTGGAGGTATTTAATATGTATATAAACTTTTAAACACCCTAAAACCATCACCTTACCTCTAATAGGCCACTTTTTTCATGATTGTACCTATGGGCATGTGTGTGGTCTTAAGCTCATTAAGCCTAGAAAGGGTTTATCTTCATTCTATCCTTGTTTTTGGATATGAGGGTTAATTTGAGCTATGTCATCAATATGAAACCCTTATAAAATAATTTACCATCATCTAAGAACTTACATAGACCCTTACCTCTTTTTAAACAAGTAAAAACTTCTCATGAACTTAGGTAGGCTTATGTATCCATTTGGCTATGTGGGTAAGGTTTAGAGATATAATTAGTCATTATTTTAATTTTTCCTTTGATTTATCATGAATTAAAATAGTTTAATATCTTTCACCATCACTTTATTTAGATTTCAATATTTCATGTGCATTATGTCCCTTCCTCAGGCTTGAAAGTAGCTTGTTAACCTTATAACCTGTAGGTGATCATGAGCTATGTATATGGGCTTTAGAGATGTTTATTTTATCATATTATATACACTTTATCCCTAATAATTTTAATTAAAAAATAATACTAAATTTTTTTCATCTAGTCCTCAAAACTGTGAACTAATCACTATGCATTTAATCTTCTCCTCAAGCCTATAACCTATCCAATTACCAAAGCAAACTACAAGTGGCTATAGGATACTTTGAATATATTCTTTGTTTATGACCACAATTTCACACCAATTATCATATACATTACTCTATCATATTATTGAGAGTATATCACCCTTCTTTGGCATCTTTAGGACACTATGATTCCATAAGCATATAGTCTCTTTCTTACTCCTCTCTAAGCCTGAATGTAGGTGTTAATTATTGAAGTATTGACTATGTATTTGGAGTTTATAACGTTGTTACAAGTCCTTGGATATGAAAAACATCCTATTTATGGTTCATACCCTTTTTAAATTATCCAAACTTTGTATCTCTCGAAGCATACACTTTTTCTAGATTACCTTCAGGCCTTCTCAAGGTGTAGTTGTAGGTGTCCATTAAGAGAAGGGTTTGAGAATGAGGTATTGAACTTAGTCTCTCAAATTTATCATGACACTATAAAAATGGTTCAACTTTATATACATTCCCTCTCGAAAAAAATTTCATTTTCTTTCTTCATAATGTTTTATAGCCTTTATCTCATCCTTGTACTCACACATGTGTAGGAGTACTAGACTTGTAAACATTTTTAAATGTTTTGACCCTTAGTCACTTCAACATCTTATGGATATCAATAATCTGAGATATATTCATTGGTTTTTGTCTCTTCTCTCATCTACAATGAGTCATGATTCCTTATTTGATCTTGTTCTTGTTTGATAGATGATTAAATTTCAATCTAAAATGAGGACCTATAGGTCTACCACATATAGGTATTCATTTTACTTGCATATGATATTAAAGATTCAAATTATTGAGTATTTAAGTTTAAATATTTCATAAACTCTTATAAACTCCTTATCAATCTCTCAAAATTATTGTATATCTTTGACCAAACATTGTATCATCTCAATATTTACTCATTTGGTCCATACAGTCCTATGTAAGGTCAGTTCAAGGATTTGTATGGATGTGAGAGTACTTAATACTCATCCATATTACAAATGGTTAGTTAGTTTTAAATTAATTTTAATTATTCTAATCTATACCTATATATTTACAAAACACCTTCAACATGGACTTAGATCTATGAATGTTCACTCATAGGTCTGTAGGCTTGTGAGTGACTGAAACACCCTTATAGCCTATATTTGAGAACATAAATTGGAATTATACTCTCATTAACTTATAATTATAACCTTCTCAATGTTAATATTTCATGATACAATTGACTTCTCACTTTTATTCAGGCTTAACTTTATACTTTAGACTTGGAGAAGGTTGTTCATAGACTGCTCATGCTTTCCAAAGAACAAGACACTTAGAGAATGCATACAAGGATTAAATTACAAGGTATATCTCATGAATAATATTAAATTGAGGTATCCTCTATGAAAAATAAGTAACCTAAAACTATTCAAGGTGATAGACATCACAAACCAACCAAAAAAGCACTTGTAGCAAGGTGGTATGTTCCCACACTTACGGCACATTTCCTATTATTGAAGACACTTCATGGAGTCAAAGTGGATGATGAAACCACAATTTAAGGGAGATATTTTACCCTTTAAAAAATCATAAAAAACCATTCTTCTCTATAAAATTCTAAAGTGGATAAATAGGAGCAAAACCAGACCCTACTTGGATGGATAAAACATAGTGACCTGCTATCACTCTTAGATATTGTTCATAAAGGAGGGATCATGAATCTAAAAAATAATTACACTAATTTAAATCTTATTATGACCCCTAATGATGACCAAATTTTCATCTCCCAAATTTATCTATACTATTTGTACCATGTATTTGATTTTTGACTTTATGAGCTTATGAAGGTAGTGATGGATGAGAGAGAGTGTATGATGAATTTTTATGACATAAAACCTGATCTAAATCCTAAATCTAACCTATAAAACCCCAGAGGAAAATTTAAAATCCTTTCCATCTGAAAAATGACCTTTTAAGGCCATACAAGTGCCCAAAAGTGCTTGTAAAGGGATGTTTTACTTATTTTAGAAATTAAACTACATATTTCTCATGTTATGACCATTACCTAACCAATTTATGACATTAGGTACATTAAATAACTTCTTAAAATTTTCACCTTTGAATTTGGTATGTACAACTCATCCAAATTATCCAAAAAGTTTACAAAAATGATAATTTAGCACATAAGAACATAATAAAAGGTTAATACATGATATTATGACCTTAAAAACACAATAATAACCTTTTATAATTAATCTAATCCATATCAAACATTAGATCATTTTTTATAGCACCAAGACCTTATGATTGATCCTTAAGGCTAGACAAGTACACATGATACCAAACCTTGGACAAGGCTAGATAATGACTAATTTGACCATATGAAAACCATTTAGGACCATTTAAGACCATAACATTAATAAATAAATTATATTATAACTCTATGAAAAGTTTTAACTTAGAGGGGTTGACCCATTTTGACTTGGGGTCAAAACTTGGTC
This sequence comes from Torreya grandis, assembly GCA_037957365.1. Classification (NCBI taxonomy): domain Eukaryota; kingdom Viridiplantae; phylum Streptophyta; class Pinopsida; order Cupressales; family Taxaceae; genus Torreya; species Torreya grandis. The sequence goes on from JARHVA010005078.1 coordinate 95,791, forward strand.
AATAGTTCTTTATTAGAATGGTCTTGCAAAGGATTGCTAAATATTTTCTATTTCTAGTGATCACTAGGTTTTGAACCTAATTCCTTTGGGGGATCATCAAATATAATATTTTGATCATAGATAATGTCTTGGATCTTGTGCTTTAAGGTAAAAAATCTATTTATATAATGTTATGATCCCTGATGATAATCATAATAAACATTCACATCATATCCTTTGGGTAGATGTTGACTCATATCAACCTCTATATCATGAGGGAAAGATATAGGATGACATTCTATTAGACACAAAATTAATTAAGTGGGAGACTTAGGTAAGATTTTATGTTTTTTTCTTTATGAATTAGATAAGAAAAAATGACTAGGCTATTATGAAACTACATAAACCATGGTGGTTGTTTTCTTTTTAGGCTAGAGATGTTTTATCTTATAACTTGGCTTGATTATAAACTTTGCATTGGATGTAGATGTAGTCTTTGTGTTTTCTACATACTTAAGTATGTTTAATGAGATAAATATAATTTCACCATTCTGAACAACATGTCACAAGTCATTAAAGGATTTTAACCATTTTAAAATGGACTCATGGAAATGATCAAGCAAACTTTGTATGAATATGTATTGAAGTTATTTATTTGCAATAAGATTGGTCATTTTAGCCAAAATTGTCTTTTACCTCAAGATATATTCATTGATAGGTTCATTGGTTCCTTATTTTATTATTTCAATTTGGCAATAGGAAACCTTTTCAATAATGTTAATAGATAAGTGTGCCAAAAAATAATTTTCAAGAGATTTGAATACTTTTATAGATTGGAGATGTAAATCATACAACCACCTCAAAACATAGTCCTTGAGGCTCATTAAAAATAATTTGTTAAAAATTTTATCATTGTAGTCATAATAAAGTCATGCCACATATAACTATTGAATATACTACTTAGGATCACCCTTACCCTCATAAATTGGGAACTTAGGTGGGAAAACATAGCTGGAAAAGGGTGAAAATATATATAGAGTGCAATAGGGTTATGCAACACATATTTGGAATCAATAGCATGAGGATAATTTAAAGTGTTGTGTTCAATGTTCATAACCTTATCCTTAAAGGTATTTATAACTTGAAGAAGTGTTTGAGTTATATATCCATTAGGGTTAAAATTAGTAAGTTGAGTAGTCACCAATGGAGAAGTGAATATAGTTTGAGTAGTAATAGGCATTGGAATTAGTATTTGAGTTGAAAAAATTGGTAATTCCATTGTATATGTAGTATTAGTTTTTTTTAGAAAAAAATGTTGAAATACATATCCTATGTACCCATTAGAAGTATAAAGTGGTAATATTATCAAGGGGAGGGTTACTGGTATATGTGGATTACCCATATCTCTAATATCATGATTAATAAATAGACATGTTTGGTCATCCATGCTTTCTATTTTTTTATTTTCTAATATGATTTTTATGATTTCATCAAGATCTTCAAGTTTTGACAAATACAATCAAAAAATAATGCAATAACTTGTACTTTCTCATGATCTATTTGATCATGTTCATTAGTTTAATTGGATTCATGACTTTCATTTTCATAATCTTCCTCTATCTTAACTTCATCAATATGATTCTCATTATCAACATGGGTATGATCACGACCATGAGATTAGGTTCTTCATTGGTTTGAGACATCTTAAGTGGTAGAAGGGGAAGATAAATATGTTCAATAGGCACACCTCCAAATCTATTTCTATGCCTAGGTTGCAAGAAAAATAATATAAATAATAAATGAAAACGTATAGTAATATGAAATTTTAGTTAACTCAAAACCATAGGAATCATAAATATTTACATTCAAAGGAATTGGGATCACCAAATGTTTAACCCTAAATTGAATAACTATCATATAGGGATATATAGGGTTGATAATATATAAATTAATAAACACAAGGGTGATAAACACACACACACACACACACACACACACACACACACACACACACACACACACACACACACACACACACACACACATCAACGTAATTCATTTCAAAAAGTAAAATAGAACATTATAACTATGATAGATATGCCAATGATAAAAAAATAATATACTTAACTAGTTCTAATGTTAATACAAATTTATATTTAGAATAAGTAATAAATAGACTAGAATAATTATTTTTAATAGTCTCTAAATTCTAGATTAAGTGCATTTGTAACCCCAAACACTTGCATTAGCCTAGAATAGTTAAGTTTTTGTTAGTGTATAGGTTGAATGTAAGAGTCCTATATAGAATACCTACTAAAATAAGATGTTATCATGTAGATGCTTCTAGGTTTTTTTCACCTTCACTCTAGTATATTAACAACTGGGTTATGGATTGTTACTCCTCAAATGATCAAACCCTAGTTCTTTATATTCATATTGGTTGCAGAAAAATTGATTTAGCGGGCACATGGTTTTGATCTACCTAAAAGTCCCCTCTATCAATGAGATTTTCCTACATAGATAATAATCTAAACAAGACCTTATAACTATACAATTATTCCCTACACATTGGCTTGTGTGTAAATCATGTAATATGTGTAAATTAAGTACAATAGTGACCTAGTTTGTAACATGGTATATACAATCTAAATTGGTCAAGAAAACACACATATTATGTATTTTTACATTCCTTTCATAGGAGACTCTGATTGGATAATATGATTTTTTATGCACATTTAGCTAGGTCCCTTTATTTGACTTGTCTTGGTCTTACTACATTCCCTAGACATATCTTTACTTATTCTTAGTCATCCATAACTTTTCGGACTTAACCATTTTATGCCTAGGCACCTATTTTAAACCTATACCCATACCCCTAGGTCCCACACCCCTTGGATAATAGCACCCAAATAGGATTACAACACTGAAACCCAGGGTGTCCAATTTTTTATGTTGTTGTATAAGTGCAATTTTGGTTCTAACGGTCAATTTATTCCATACGATGAGTCTTACCCTTTTTATTTGATTTGTTCATAAGTTTCATAATGTCAGATAAATGCAAGTAAATATCCCAAATTCAAAATAAAAAGTCTCTATATAAATGACTACACAAGACATTTTATATCTAACACTTACTATATTGACACATTAGACATAATAAAATCAATCAATAGTATAGCTCAACTTCTCTACATCACACATATATTTGCCTGATTGATCAAAGAATGGCCTAGGAAAAAATTCATTCTTGTATCAATCATGTGTGTTGATTATGCACATTCCTTAAGGAATAACTACATTGAATCTGAGACCCTAGCTTGAGGGTTAATGTAGTAGAAATTAGAATAGTAGGGGTTCTTGATTGTGCAATCATTCTTCCCACAACCCAAATTTTCCCCTTTTTTATTTGATTCTATTTTTTGTTTTCATATGTGTATACTAATATAGGTTCTAAAGATTGAAATAGACCTATAAAAAGCTCTAATGACTTCCAAGACTTGAAATTTGGTACATAGGGTCATACTGAGTAGAAGAACAAAACCCAAAAACATTTTAGCCTCAAGACAATAGTGCCAAGAAAGGAATATAACACCATAAATTAGGGTGTCTTATTTTTTATGCTCCTATCTAATTAAAAAATAGAGACCATATCTAGAATTTAGACATTATTTTAGTCCTACTCCTCCAATTTCAGGTTCAAAATCATCAATTTCATTATTAAAGCAACTAAGTTAATATTTCTTTGTCTTCTCTTTCCTATGTAAGTTAAGTTGATCAAATTATCATAAACCTATATTTTATAACATAAAACCAAATTTCTCTTCATATCCCCTACCTTTATTACTTAATAATATAACTCCAATATTTTAAAAATAATAAAACATTTGGTGAACCTGACTTACTTCAAAATTTCCTATAAAAACCCTTGAAACCCTAGGGATAATTATTTATAACTTTTTCCATAATTTCTTTTTTTTTCCTGAATTTAAAAATTATGCATTTATCAATTCATTACAAAAATATCACATATTTTTTTCAAACCCTAGTTTGTACATATTAGGTCCTTTTTGCATACAAACACATTCAACACACCAAGAAAAATATATTGCTAATTTTAGAAATATTTCATGATTTTTCCTAAATTTTTCAAGCAAAATTCTAAAAATTTTGTCTAAATTTTTCAAATTATTGCACTAATTTTTTAAAAAATATAAGAACCTAAATAAAAACCCTAGACTTCCAAACTAGGTCGTAAAACCTCAAATTTCCCTCCCTTACAATTTTTAGAAAAATAATTTGAATTTATTGCAAATTGTTTGGGCTATTAAAAGTAATTTTCAAAATACAATGTTAGTAGTTCTTTGTGCATTTATTTGATTCATAGTAATTTTTAAAATTTTCTTTGGTGATAAAATGGCCACAAAGGCAATTCCTTCTTCTCATCCTTTAGGTAAATTTCTCAAATTTTCTTACAATTATGACAATGATTGGATAAATTTGCAAAATTTCACATTAGATAAAACTATAGAAAATGATTTCATTTATAGTGAAGATAATTACTATTATTATAATGAAGGATATGATGATGTACATAATGATGAGGGTGAATCATAAATAGATGAATATTTTTCTCTTAAATTCATCTCTTTTATTCCTTCTAATGAAAATAATTTTGATAAATGGGAAAAATACTTCTCACTTCATTCTCCTAGGAATAATGTATAAAATACATAAATTAATCATGTACTTCCAAGTGAACCTCTTATTGGTGATGATTTGCTTCCATGTGAGCCTAATCTCTCTCTACCTTTTGCTACTACTATGTTTAAAATACAATATAGATGCAATACAATCAAATTACCAAAGCATAGTTTAAATGATGTATTATGTTTTCCTAACTCTACTCTTTCAAAAGAATGTTCAAATTATAACTCTTCTACTTTCACTTCTCATGTTGAAAATGAATAAAATTCATATACTCCATCCATGGATAGCATAGATACACATGATATTCTAAATTTTAATGATAACTTATTACATATTAAAAAGAAATTAACTCTTTCTCTTACACATCTCCCTGGCAATGATGGAAGTGATGATGAATATGATAGTGAATAGAGTAAATGAATATGAAAATGAAAGTGAATATGAAAATGATACTTCAAATTATTTTATTTAAAATGCATAAAATGTAGATTGTGATAATGCATGGAATAATGATGACTACTATGCATATAGTGAAGAAGAAAATGCATCTCATGATTCTAACCCTTCTCTCACTCCTCTCAGACTTAATGTAATTCTAAATGATGTTTCTGCTTCTATTAATGATTCTATGTCAAAAGATGCACATTTTAATGCTAATAGCACATCTTCTACTAAATTAGAATGTGATTCAATAAAACATAAAGATACCAATGAATCTCCCAAGCCACTCCTCACTCTAATGGAGAAAATTTCTCACTCCTCACCTAAAGAGAATGGTATCCCACATCCCTATAGTAAGGTCCAAGTTACCATTACTCTAAATGTTCAAGTGAGCACACCCCTTCTTTATGATCCAATTATTAAATGTAGCATTCCCATGGTTAAAATTAATAATCAAATTCAATGATTAAAAGAAACCCCTTTAAGATACTAATGTACCATCCTAGGAGATCATCTCTTTGATGCATGTAATTGGTGAAATACAACACCAAGTACATCTTATTACCTTGGAAAAAAATCCTATAAATATTGGATGGATGTCAATGATATACATGGTAACCCTGTTCCAAAGACATTCATAAAAGTTGCATTATCTAAGCATTTTTAGACACCATCATTACCTCACTTTGATGGAACTAAAGATCCATTCACACATCTTTAGGCCTTTTAGAAGGATTGTCCACCTCATTCAAGTCCATTTATTATACTCAAGTTGTTTCAACAAACATTAGTAGGGGAAGCATAGAATTGGTTTTTTCATCTACTCCCCATTGGTTCATTACACACATATGATAACCTAGACGAGGCATTTCTTAGAAACTACATTGTAAACATGAGCCCTCATGTTACATATGAGAAACTTACCACACTACATTAGAATTATTTAGAGCTAGTTAGTAAGTATATATTATGATTTAAGGCTCATTTGTTAAGACTGATATACAAACCATTAGATCTAGAGATTCAACATATCTTCATCAAAGGCCTTCACCAACCTCTCCTTAAGCATCTACTATATCAGACAAAGCCTTATTTCAAACATTTGTGTTACATAGTTCTATCTTTCGAAAATAAATTATGTTTAATTAAGGTAGATTTAATTGATCAGATCACTCTAGACTTAATAGCATCATCTTCAGATACAACTCCTACCACTCAGCATCCACCATGTCTTAGATAATATAGGAGACTAAAACTAGAAAAGCAACTAGTCAAGAATAAAGAGAAAATTTTTAGAACATAACCTATAATATGCACTATAAATAACTACTAAAAAGTACCACTATAATTTGATTCAGAGTGGGATAGCCCATCTATCATCTTATCATCACTACTAGATATGAGGTTAATCACATTACCTTCTATTCACTAAAGATATCCACATCTCTTACATAGATAGCCACATCAGCCCTTTTGTAATTATCGTCATATCCATGGACACAATGATGATAACTATTTTAGATTTTGAGATTGTATTTCTAGATGTGTTGATGTTGGTATTATAAAATTCACATAGGGGGCACATAGTTATCCTCAATCATAGAACCCTAGACCTCATTCCTCTATGACTGAGTCATCTTAGGAAATTCCTTTACAAGAATCAACAATCATTCATTGTGAGTGCAATGCCATTTTTAGGACATAATCTCATAGGAGATCTCCTATTCCAACTATTCAGAAAGTTTAGAAACCAATACAACACAGGCAACCCACATATAACAGTGTAGTTTATGGTATATATAGTTCAGTTCCATATACATATCCAATAGAGTCATAGGCACCATAGTAGATTACTGTTCCAAATGGATATGCATTACAACCAAGTTTTTAGGGTCCTATCTCATGTATCAGTCCACTATGATTAAGACTAGTTGAACCCACATTATAGAATAATACTTCAGAGAGATATTCATTACAACTAAGTTTTCAAGGTCCTATCTCACATAATAATCCATTATAATTAAGATTAAATTATCCTTCAACATAGGTTTAAACTCCATCTCAACATATTCCACATTTATATATAGCATAGCAGAGGCCAAAATGTATTTAGTTATAGACAGTTAAGCCTTCTTCACAATAGACATTATTAGCTTCAAAGCACATTCCTACATAGCATGAGCTAGGCACTTGTTCACTTGGTTGATAGGGTTTAGATATTGATATAGCATAGTGTGATACAACATTAATTCATTTTAGCATTAATTTATAGCTTCACTTATCATGGCAATGATGGAGCCAAAGGTCTAGCTAACCTTTGTATTCTTGAGCCACTCTTGGGGAATTAATATACACATCATGTTATATTACATCCCCACCTAATAAAAACTAACATTCTTGATTCCAAATAACCACCCTAACCAAAACCAAACTATCCAATCCATATATTACCAAATAAAACTTATCCAAACCCTTATACTAATCTCAAATCAACTTCTCTAAACAATTTTACCAATTACAAAAACCAATAGTTTTTTCCTTACATATAATCACAAATCAAACCTAAAAAACATATCCAAGCATATCATGAACAATTGAATCACATCCCAAATTCTATCTTTCCAAACATATCAAAATAATCATATCACATATCCCATGTACCATTTTCCAAGCATATGCGAATTCAACATCAACATCAAATTAATTATTTCAAAATCAAAATATTACAATAATAGTATATTCCATAATCCATAACACAAATACAGATAAGTTAAAAATTAAACCAACATCCATATAAATAACTAGGTTTTCAGTTACATAACATATCAAAATATAATCAATCATAAATAGGGGTCTTACCCTCACTCTCAGTCTCACTCTCTCCTCCAGTACTAGTCCCATAATCTTGTCTAGCACTCAATGACTTTGCACCTCCTCGAGCTCTTGAATGCCTCTTACACTAATTATCTCACTCTAACAAATGAACATATGCCTCATACAAGTCTGCATGTCACCATTGAATATCCATATAATCATCCATAATTAGGAGGAGGTATCATATGCCTATCTCACTTAGCCCTTAGCTCATCTCTCTCTCCTACTACCTTAACATATGTATCTATATCTATATCAACTTAATCAAACAAATGAGTATAAAAATTAGATGTGATGATCACTCTCTCTATCAAACCTTGCTCCACATCATCATTAGGAACATGCCATGTAAGATCACACAATGTAGACTCAATCATAGTCTCCCAAAACACATCATTCCCACCACTAACCATAGTAGGTGCCTCACCTTATATAACTCCCACCCCACCTACACACATAAAAAATACAACATTACATTAGATACATATTTACAAATCTAAAATAAATCACAACATAGGTACAATGCAAACTCCAATCACTAATTACCTCCTATCATCTAGATTGGCTCAAGATCCTCATATTTAAGATCATCCACTCTATCTATAGGATATAATGAAGCCCAATGATGCCTATCTCACCATTCAGTATATCTCTCAATACATCCCACATCATCTACATCAAGAACATCTATCACCACATCTTGAGTATCCATAGGTAATGGTGCCAACACAGCCTCATTAGGTCTCCCACAAGCCCTTACTCTCATTGGTACCTATACACTCCTCAACCACACCCACATTGTAGGAAGAACATCCTATCAAAATCCAAACTACCTAGTCATGCACTCATGTTGAAAGTGTTCATAAACTCTAGACCAATGATCATGTAACCAATAACTCACTCTCATGTACCTCACTACTCTCCATCCTTTGGGCATCAGGGAAATCCTCAATAGAGCTTCCATATAATATCATCGGCCACCAATCTATCTAATAATCTCCTATAATGATCTATCTCAGGAGATTGAATAGAGAAATCACTCATCCATCACTCATAAAATGGTTGTGGATATGCCCAGCTCACCCTCGACAATCTAATTGATCACACAACTACTATGTGCTCATAATCCCCATAATTTAGTAAAGTGGTTGTACCCACACCACTACTAAATGACTCATATGTGAATCTATATAAGTCTTTGTATAAATGGGCAAGCATAGTCCTCCCCCATGAAAACATGGTACTATACATCTCAATGCTCTGAACCACTCTATGCATCATATAAGTGATAGATACTCCAGTTCCATCCATAACAACAAAAGAAGCCAATAATACAAATAACCACTTCCAAAAATATGGAACACTCAACTACACAATAATGGACATTAATATATCACTATCACTACCTCTTTTATGTACTCCTATAAGCACCCCTACAAAGTATCTAGATGCATGATCAATGGAATTTACACCCATATCATCTTGTAAAGACACTCATTACCCACTGATTAGCAAATGTAGAATTTGATACATTTCCTCCAAGGTCACAGTAATCTCCCCTATAGGAAGCTAGAATGTACATGTATCAACATTCCACCTCTCACATAGGGTGGTGATCAAATATCTATCCCATTACATTATAACAAAATCACATACGTGACCCAACGTATCCCTATCCATCACAATCCTCTCATTAGCTGATAAAGGCAACAACCTTAGAGTCTCCATTACTTGGCCTCTATGGAACTCTCTCATTTTTACCTCACCCTACATAATAATAGAACATAGTATGTATTAGCCAACCAGTCCAATTAAAACTCCAAGCTAAAAAATAATAGATTACAAGTCAAAAATCTTAGAAAATAGAAATGGCATTAGTTCACCATGACAAAAAAAAATTCTAAACAATAGTACAACATCTAAACCAAACTTCAGCCCCAAAAATCTAGCCTTTAGGACAACAACACTAGGTATAGGACAACAATGCTGGATCTTGGAAAACAATGCTAGATGTAGGATATGAGCATTGAATAGTCAAAATTTCCTAAAATAATTAAAAATAGATCAAAATCACAAAAAATATGTTCTCAAACAAGCCTAAAACATGTGTTTAGCTACTTATTAGGGTAATCTCTCCACCAGCCTCAATCTAGGTTGCCAACTACACAAGCTAGGTCACAACAAGTGCTCATCTCCTTAGTATGTCTTCCACTCTAGAGGTCCAACTCTCAACCTAGTTAATGCACAAATAAATCAAGATTCAATCAAAAATTTCTATATCAAAACACTTTCTCATTCAAAAAAATACTATTTTGCCTATAACTCGAGCTTTGTAGCTCCATTTTATATACCATTTTATTCTTCAAAATTATGAAAATGACACCTTAAACATCAAATAACCCTTACTCTCTTAATACATCATTTTCCTACCATGGAACATACATATCTACACCTATCTTATACCCAGATACATAAATTGGTCCTCACCAATCAAACACTTGTTTTAACTTTAATACAACTTGGTCTTCACCAATCAAACATTTGTTCAAAACATTCAAACAATCCAACTTATTCAATCAATCAACCTTTCACTCCATTTAATCTATTATTACCTCATTTTCCTACCATGGCATGAAAGTTTCTATATCTCTACTATATCTAGATACAAGCTTTGACCCTAATCAATCAAATATATTGTTCAATCCAAGTAATTCAATCTCACCAATTCAATAATAGACTTTCAATATATTCAATACATACCAACCAAGTTCCTATACATTCCACCACTAGTCATCACTTTTGTCTCAACCTCCTCTATCATAGATTTCATCCCTCTCCTCAAAAGAGGGGCATCATTCCTACCATTCCTATTCCTACACTTATCCAACACACCTATCCACTCTCATAGATGGATACACCATGGTTCTCACACCTCTAGAAGTAAAATTATCATATTTAGCTAAGATCAGTCAAAACATACAGTGATTCAAACTACATGGGTCACACAACATGGTTTTTACACATCTAGTATTCAAATTATCAGCATTACTCATCTCAAATTGGTCAAGATTATATAGTGGCTTAGACATATGGGTCACTTAGCATTACTTAGTGTAGATTGGTAAAAATTATATAGTGGTTTAGACTATATGGGTCACTTAACATTACTCAGTTCAGAATTATATAGTGATTCAAATTTCAGTGGGTCACTCAACATTACTCAAGACATTTAGAGGGATACAGATTCATTTTATAGATATACAAACTATCCAAATACCATATTTGGGAGCATGTACAATACTACACATCTCATGCATATAGTTTCATACACATGACATAGTTACAGACTAGATAATAGATTATAGGTATAGTGTAGAGCATATTATTTTTTACCTCCAATTTTGCACATGGGACATGACACAATAGATCATATCACATATGGCTATATATATATTTAGATTTTATAGACATATCACTCACCTATCATATTTGGGGATATGGCATAGATGTTCATATCCTCTATCTTCTAAGATTATACAGACTAGGATGGTAAGACATACCATCTTCTTCTTACACATTTTACCAACATTTTATTTTACACCTAATCATTACTCAAGTTGTCACCAGGTTGGACCATATAATCATTTGTGGTGAGTAGTCTATTGTATTACTCAGACTCAGACCCAAGAGTTTGTGCAAGATAGAGGATAGACATTAGTTTTCGACCTCTTAGCATTTCTCAAATAAAGATTAGGTTTTTTAAATTTAGTATAGGGGCATCTATTATATGGATTCATTCTTTCTCTAGGTACTATTTAGATTCAATATAGGGGGTATTTATTAGAGGAATTCTTTCTTTCTCCATGCACTATTCAGATTCAATAAAAAGGGCATATATTATAGGGATTTCTTCTTTCTCTAGGCACTATTTAGATTCAATACAAGGGCATCTATTAAAAGTATTCCTTCTTGTTATAAATATTGTCATTGATGTCAAAGGTCTAGCATTATTGGTGACAAAGGTCCCATTGCATTTAATGATATTTCTAATAGGTATATCTCAGCTAATATGAGTTAATATTTATTTAATATTAACGAATATATTTTTGGTTGCATATGAGACAAAAGAAGGGCCCATGGAGAAGTCAAAGAGCCATGGGGTAAAGACAAAATAAGGATGGGATGAATTTTCACATGAAGAGTCATCTTGGGGAATTCCAAGAGACACCAAGTGAAGACAAAAGAGGAAGGGCACAATTTCTCATGGAAGGACACTTTGAGGAATACAAAAAGTCACCAAGATAAGGACAAAAGAGGGAAAGACATTTTTGCTCATGAAGGGTCACCACATGACTTTTCAAAGGCAAAGATATGAAGGGTCATATAATTTTGGCACCATTTTCCATGAGGATTGAAGGGTCACAAAGGGGGAAGGCCAAAGGTCATTTGGAAAGCTATAAATAAAGGCTTGAGAAGCCAGTTTTAATATGAAAGAGAGAGGTTGATTTGGTATTGTAATATCTAGCTTAGAAGAGCATTTGAGAGAGAAGAATATGATTTGTATTTGTTATATCTAGCTTAGAAGAGCAAAAGTGAGAGAGAGGAAAGAGATGTTGTAATAAACTATCATTTATTGAGATAACAACATTGAGAGATAGTTGTGTGGTATACACAAAGGGGTTGGTGCTCCTATGGGTTGGTGCTCATGAATAGTTGTTGGGTTGGTGCTCGGCAAAGGGGTTGGTACTCATGAATTGTTGCTAGGTTGGTGCTCGACAAAGGGGTTGGTGCTCCTATGGGTTGGTGCTCATGAATAGTTGTTGGGTTGGTGCTCAACAAAGGGGTTGGTGCTCCTACAAGTTGGTGCTTGTGAATATTATTTGGGTCGGTGCTCATTCATATACTTGAGATTGTTCTCTGTGGTTTTTCCCACATTGGGTTTCCACATTATATCTAGTGTCTCTCTCTTGTGTGGTGTTTATTGTTTTATTTTTATTACATATATTTAATGTTTGATTAAGTGGAATTTGATTAAGGGAAAGTTTTATAAGATATATGATATACTGATTCATGCCCCCTCTTAGTATATCCCATGCTTAACACTTCTTTCTCTATGCACTATTCAGATTCAGTACAAGGGGCATCAATTATAGGCATTCCTTCTTTTTCCAAGCATTATTTTATTTCTTCTTCCACTTCCCTAGCCAGGAAGTTGGACCCTTTTTAACACACTTATCTTCACATAGGTAAGTTTAGGTACATATATTCTTTATTTCTTTTACTCTAGTACTTCATTTCATTGCACCACTAGATTAAAAGGGGGCAAATGTATACACCCTAAATTAGTCAAGAAAACACACATATTATGTGTTTTCAAAGTCCTTTCAAAAGAGACTCCAACTAAAGAATATGAATTTTATTCACATTTAGCCATGTCCTTTTATCTGACTTGTCTTGGTCTTACTACATTACCTATACATATATTTTCTTATTCTTAGTCATCCATAACTTTTCAGACTTAAGCCTTTCAGGCCTAGGCACCTATTTTAGACCCAGATCCATCCCCCTAGGTCCCACACCTCCTAGACAACAATGCCCAAATAGGACTACAGTGCTGAAACCTAGGGTGTCTAATTTTTGACTCTATTGTCCAAGTGTAATTTTGGTTCTAACGATCAGTTTCTTCTATAGGATGAGTTTACCCTTTTTATTTTCTTTGTTACTAAGTTTCCAAATTTCATCCAAATGTGGATAAAGCTCCAAAATTCAAAATAATGAGTCTCTTATATAAAGGACTACACAAGACATTTTATATCTAGTACTTACTATTTTATCGCATTATACATAATAAAATCAATCAATAGTATAGCTTAGCTTCTTTGCATCACACATAGATTTGCATGCTCGATCAAGGAAGGCCCTAGGTGAAATTCATTCTTACATCAATCATGTGAATGGATTATGCACATTCCCTAAGGGAGAACTACATCAGATATGAGACCCTAGCTTGAAGGTTAATGTAGGTAGCAATTGGAATAATATGGGTTCTTGATTGTGCAATAATTCTTCCCACAACCCAATTTTTACTCTTTTTCTTTGATTTTATTTGTTTTTTTCCATGTTTGTAAACTAATACAAGTACCTAATATTAAAACAAACCTACAACAAGCTCCATTTACTTCAAAGACCTAAAATTTGGTTCATATGGTCATATTGAGTAGATGGACATAACCCAAAAAGATTTTAGCCATAGGATAATAGCATTGGGAAAAGACTATAGCACTGAACACCAAGGTGTCCTATTTTTATCATTCCTATCCAATCATAAAACAAAGACTAGATCTAGAATTCAGACATTGTCTCAGTCCTTCTCCTCTAATTCTAGGCTCAAAATCATCAGTTTTAATATAAAACTAGCTAAGTTAATCTTTCTTTGTCTTCTCTTTCCTATGTAAATTAAGTTGATAAAATTATCATAAAATTGTATTTTATAGCATAAAAATATAATTCTCTTCATATTCTAGACCTTTATTACTTAAGAATATAACTCCAATATTTTGAAAATAATAAAACACATGGAAAATTAGAGTCTTAGGATGTTCCTTCAGTGATTTAGACCTATATATTTATTTTCCCTATGACTAATATTAAAATAGTATAAAATATGGAATATTTACTTAATTTAATGCTTGATAGAATGATTTTGATAAGTTTAGATGGTCTATGCTAGGCGTTTTATATGTGAAGAATGAATGAGGGTTGATCTTGTATTTATATCAATCCCTTTTGATAATTGTAGTGAAATAACACACAAACCCCATTTTTTGAAATAAAATAGGGACCCAATATAGTTTGAATAGATTTATATTAAAATTATTATAATCCTTAGAGATCCATGACATTGGTTTTAATATAAAAAGTCTAAGGTTGTCATTAATGTCTATATTTACAAGGGTTTGAATTGTGAAAATCAAAGATTTTACATTGATTTTGATTTAATTTTAACCTTGGGTTTTCATAATTATTATTTAAAATTTATTTTATTATTTTTATGGACTAATGTAGCTATTATGTCTCAACCTAGTGTTTCTATGATTTATTATATGTTTGTAAGACTATTGACAAGAACTTACAAAGTATTCAGACTAGGCCATACCTTTGTTATTCAAGATCAAGACAGGTTGTAGTATTACATTACCTAGATCCCTTAAGCTTTTAAAAAATATTATAAGTGTTCTAAAAATTTTGAGCCCTGAGAACACACTAGGTAACATAATTTCATGAACCTAGAACCATGAAAGTTCAAAGCAAAGTTAATAAACTAATGGTCCCAAGGTTTTGTAGTTTCAAGATATTGACAAGTGACATAATTTCACTAACCTAGAACCTATAAGTTTAAATCAAAGTCTAATGGAATCAAGGCCACATAGATTAATTATATTTAGGTTTCAATATTTGAGGGTTTGATAGTTGGCACAATTTTGTTAACTCAAAACTAGGGAAGTTCAAAATCAAGTTAATATCTTAATGGTTTTGTGGCTTCAAGGCCTTAAGTCTTCATAGTTACAAGATCATGCCATATGGAAAGATTACATTAAAAAGAGCCTTCCCATGGATGTAAATAATTTAAAATTTCAAACAATTGAGGTCTTGATACTTTGACTTCCCATAGTTCTGAGACCACTCCACGTGGCTAAATTATATTAACTTGTAACCATGGAGCATATAAAATAGTATCATAAATATAAATATATAGATAAGTTATAAAAAACAAGTGTCATTATTAAATATACACATGGATAAATTATGAGTAAATTATTTTGATATAAAATCAAACATTAGTGAGCAGGAAATTGACACATGTCTCAAATAATTGATTGGACATATGAAGTTAACAAAAAATTACCATATGGAAAATACAAACCCACCAAAGCTGATTGGCACATTTAAATTGAAAATGTGAATAAAATAAAAAATCATTATTCACATTTAATTTGCATGAATTATGCATTCAAGGTGTAGACTTTAGGTAATATATGTAAAATGTAAGCAAAGGAAGGTCACTTTGTCATTAATCTACAAGTGAACATTACAATTTTGAACTCTTCAACAACCAAAATCATTAGTTTTCTCAATGAATTTATAAAGAGAGTTTAGATAATTTATGAAGTAATAGAATATCCCAATATTATTAATATGGATTATAAAAAACTAGCATGCATCCAATCCCCTTATGTATACTCCATGTATAGACACACCATATAAATAGACATTGTATTCGACAAGAGAAACCTAGATTTTAATTTCTCACACTACTCATCCCTCTAGAATGTAGTGTAATTTATCACTCCATACTTCACATAGGACTAATTATATAAAGAGGATAATTATTACATTGATGATATGATACCAATCAAGACCATGGGACTTTGTCAATCAATAGTAAATCTAGATGTAATGCCATGTATCAATTTGCTTCAAGATTTATTTTTCAATTGTACTTATTCTAGAAACTTTTTACACCTTATAAAAGGGGAAAATGTAATTACATATGTTTTTAGAATGGAATTGGAGAGATATCTCAAAATCCTAACACTTGAGGTTGCCTATAAGCAAGTCTTAGTTAATGTATGGTTTGAACACAATACATTAGATGTAAAATTAAAGGAATGGATAGTGAAAGTTTAAATATTGAACCCCAAGGGAGCCTTTTCATCCAAAAAAATCTTCAAATTTAGGCTTGGTATTAGAATAGCCATGGCCCTTTTAAACAAATTATATGGTTTTTATAGGATCACTTATGTATAGGTATAATGGTTCCTATTTTTTGACATTCTCCTCACTTTTGATAAAATTTTGGCCTTAGGAGAGATAGTCAGTGTTAAACTAAAGGATTAAATGTACAAACTTGAATTAAAGCTAGATGATGGAAACTTTTATATGATGTCATATATATTAGATGAAATCCTTGGGATAGTCTATAAAACCCATGGGAATTATGGTAGCCATCAGTAGAATTTATTCATAATATAATCTGTGAAGACTATTCTTTCATATTTGTCTATAGATTTAAGAATGAGATTACATGGGTTTATGAGGAATTTTATCATCAGGTTTACCAATTCATTCATGACACTCAGATGCCTAAAATATCTAAAATTTTGAAAATAAGCATAGCTAAAATGGGGGATTATCAGTATTACATTTAGAATAGGATTGAAAAATAATTTACTTCATACATTAGAACATAAAATAATGAAAATAATAAATAAAATAATGTGTTAGGCCTACTCCATCAAGGGGCATAGATCAATGGACTCAAGAAACTAAATAAGAAAGCATAATACAATGCCTTCCCTAAGTGATTCTCTCCTCTAATATCAGTCCATTAATCATGTTTATGCCTAGATTTGGTGCTCCAAGTCTTTGTGAATGTGGTAGATCAAGATCTACCAAAATCTCTTCTTGCCCAATAGGTCTTGGTTCTTGATTCAATAAAATTAGAATAAGGTTGAATATTTTTAGTGATATTATATCATAGTTTATTTTCACCTAAAAATTCTTAATAGTTATGGTCATGGATCTTGTATTTATAGTTTTCCTATTGACCCCAATATATGTGTGGTTAAGCTTGGGTTAGGTTTGGGGGTCAAAATACATTTATGTTTTGGGAGAATGGGGCATTAATAAGGCATGGATAGCCTTAATCTTTATATTTATCACATTTATGTTGAAATTTTTGACTTTTGACTTTGAGGCTAATGACATAATTATGACATCATATTACTTGATTTTGTTGAATTATGAATTTCTAATATTATATATTCATTAAGTTTCCATGGATTTTTCACTTAATTTCTTAATTTGTTTTAATTTGATTTAGTCTTTTAAATTTTTAATGAATTGGTAGCTTGTTTAGTTAGAATGGTTAAAAGCATTGATTTGCTTGGTCATAAATTGATTGAAAGTGAATAAAGGAAGATGACAATTGTGTACTAGGTACTGCCCTAATCAAGGAGTTATAGACATAAATCAACACATCCACATGATATGTTTAGATGGATTAGAGGATTTCAATGGTCTAAAACATACAATTTGATCAAAGATAATTTAGAAGAAGATAAATTCCCCAATTAGAGGCATATTAATGTGGTTTGATACTTGCATGTGATGTGTGCTATCAAAATTAGGATGTTCAAGTGATTTTGGTCTAGTTTGTGCATTATTACTAAAATTTATCCACATTTGTAATTTTAGAATGATAATAGTAGGAATTAGATGTCTATATTTTTTTCTTATTTAAGAAGGCATGGCGAGATATTTGGTTGAATAAATGTCTATTCAAATAATAAAAAGGTTACTTATAATGGTCATAATTAAAAGAAATAAAATTCATTCTTACCTTCTATTAAATTATTCATGAGTTGTAAGAAGAATGGTATTATGAATATGCCCCAAATAATGTTTGGATAGCCCATGATGCCCCCTCAAGGGAAGAAAAAAACAATTTTGATGGTTCACTCTCAACCAAAAGAAAATAATACGTAGTTTAGTAAAAGAGGTCAAAAAATGGAGTAATTAAAAGAAAATGAATAAAAAATTGGATAAATGAGGCTAAATTGAGCCTAATATGAATCATTGGGGTAAAAATATGTCTAGCGGGGTCAATTCAAAAATTTACTAAAAATACACCCTTAGGGGTTAAAATCATTCATTTTCACCCTCCATAATTTGAAATTTGAGCTATGACCTCTATGTGTGAGAGAGACAAGAAAAATGGCTAATATCCCATACAATCAACACCTGAGAGAGTGGGTTCAAGATTAAAAAATACCGTTAGGGAGTAGGGCATCAATAGGTACCTTTTTTGTATTTAATTTTGCCTTACATCATATTTTATTAACCCTAGAAGTAGGTAAAAATGGACTTTGTCGATCTCAAAGAGATAAAATAGGTGAGGTCAAAAACAAAAATGAAAGGATTACCAAAAAATGGTGATGTATCTAAGAAATTTGTGATATCACCAAAGTAGATAGAAATCACAAAATAACAAAATCACCAAAATCAGTGGAAAACACTAGAATGGTGAAATCATTAATCAAATAGTGAGGTCATCCTACTAAATGATGGGATTGACCTACATATTTGTGAAATCATAATCCCAAGGATGGAAATGATGAATTATTCCTATATAACTATGAAGTCATTCCACAAAATGATGAAGTCATTCTGTAAAATGACAATCATTCTACAAAATGATAAAAATGAAGTTGTCAAATATGGAAAATGATCCAGAAAGAAGTGACATTTAGGATAGAAAAATATTTTTAGAGACCCACAATTATAATAATATGGTAATTGAATAGCTACAGGAGTAAACATAGACAAGTAAATAACTTAACTCTATTTAGATTGATTTATGCAAGAACATGTTAAGGTTATTATGGTGTGGGAATGATGATTGTGGGTCTTAAACTGACCTAGGATTATTAACAATGAAGTTGCGAGATTACTAGAGGTGATAGACTTGTGACATGTATACTATATCCTAGTGATTCAATTTTGTTTTGCCTACTTTTTAGTGCTATCAGAGCATTGGCATTCATATATCTCCACTTTCCATCTATCAACTAGAGAGGTGACTGTGACACTTGAAGATGTTCAACTGATTCTATGAGTGCCTCTTTGAGGATGAAATATTTATTGGATTTAAATGGGCCATATTATTGTGATGTAAGACTTGATTAGAATTACAAACCTAGTTATTCATGAGGGGTCTATAGTTATTTATGCATTGGATGACCTATCTTGGTTTGCATCAGTTTTTCTAGGGGTACCACTACCTCCACCATAGGGCACAATACCCTAGGAGGTACTAATTTTGATGGATTTAATTCATGTATGACTAAATGCTATATATTACCTTTAGGATGTGCATGTCCTAAAATAATATATAAATAGCCATATATGTTATGTAACTAAATGGGTAACATGACTTGATGCATAAACTAAGAGATGCACATCCTGAAGTAACAAATATAGTCATGCTTATGTCTTATGTTTAGCTCATGATTATATTTATGATATCCTAGTTAGGTAGGAAATATGTAGGATGGTGATTTTGGAGATGTTGTTTGGTGTCACATTATTGTAATATTGGAGCACTTAGTGTTTAAGTTTGAAAATGAAATTATGCATCATAAGTATAAATAAATTATAATAACAATGGATTTCAATTGGTGAATGTACTGGTTCAAATATGAATATTTATAACTCAAAATAATGATATAAAATACCAAAACCTAACTTAAAAACATTTACGTTTAAACATAAAAAAATAACCAAAATTAAATACAAAATGTAACCAACATAAGAAGAAGAAATGAATTATCAGGACTTAAGTAGAAATAAGAATATAAAAATAATAAATAAAGCTATGAAAAATTGTAAACACTTATAATCAAGATATGAATAATCAAGACTCAAGTAGGAATAATCTAAATTAACACTACAAAAGTAAACACAAACAAACACTAAATTAATCTAAATACAAAAGTAAACAACTCAAGCCCAAGTTAAGACAAAACTCAAGTAGTTTTTAAAATGTATTCAGATAGAACAATCAAATTAAACAAGCAAATAAACTAATAAATAAAAGACATAGAACATAATGTAATTAAGATAAAGAACTCAATGTAATAAATCAACAATTTTGCATGTGTAGTGAATCACATGTTACACTTATATCATGAACAAGATGCCAAAATAGGGGAAATGGAAGAATAAGGAAGGGGTGGCCAAGGTGAATCTAAATGCACTAGGTAAGAGGATGTTGTCTACATAGTCCTATAGATGTTGGATCCAACATGAAATTTAATCCAAATGTAATTATACCAATGGATATGGGATAGAAGAAATGTGATGATAAGTAGAGAAGTAATGATTAAGATATGAAAGTAGGAATGGAATCACAAAATGGTGAGAGTGTAAAGGTCTATAATTACTTGTAAAATAATGAGAGCATAAAGGCCAAGGATATAGTGAGATGAAAATAAGAATGGTTGAGATGAACCAGGATGCCTTATGCATCCAAGCGATGCCTAAATAGTATGTGTGGACCTCACAAAAATGTAGGTCTCCTAGAAATGGGAGTGTAATGAAATAATGATAATGATGAATAAAATAAAGGGGAATCCCACCTATAATATAACATGACTTTCTAAATATCACGGATATTTTAATCCCATATTCCTTAACTATGAAAATTTTTGCTAATTTTCCTAGATACTTTCAATGTTTCTGTGTTTTTTGGAATAAGGAAAACAAGGTAATATATTCAAATCTACAATGAATTGTTTATCAAAGGAAACTAGTTCTTAGGTTGGAGATCACACAATAGCTAAATTGGCTAGAAATATGTTCATCTACAAACCAACAATAGAACTTTGGACAAAGAGGAATACTATACAACAAAAAATAGGAACCAAATGGCACATACTAGGCAAATATTAAGAGGAATAATTGGAATTAGTCTCAAGGAACTATCAAATAAGTAAACCATATGTTGACATGCCTTGAGATATTTTCCTATAAAATAAGTTATTGATGTTGATCAAATCTAAACCACCTGTAAAATATTCACTAAATCTATTTGCATACTTGTTAGACATAATCAAGATCATGATTGGTAATATGATTAGAATAGTCCAAGAGAATAGGAAATGAAAATTAGGAATGGTCTAAGGAATGATGTAGTAGGATAAACAAGAATGTTTGTTATAATAAAATTATAATGGTCTAGGGAAATTAAAATGGTCCAGATATCTGAGTATAAATGTTCCAAGTAACATAATAAGAATGGTCTAGGTAACAATATAAATATGTGAACCCAATCAAGGGATCTTATAGAAAATATAACAAAATAAAAATATAGCATGAAAATGCGTGAGGTGAAATATGTTCATGGGTTACTCAAGCTCTTTTTTATATAGAGTATCCAACCTATATGCCCCAGAACCATAATTTAATATGAACACAAATGGACCCAACCAATTAGATTTAAACCTGCCTTTATTTTTGTGTTTAGTGTTGGTGTTTTTATAATTTTATTTCAGAACCAAGTCACCAAATTCAAACTCCCTAGGGAGAATGTGTTTGTCATAGTGAAGACATATCTAGTTTTGATAAGATCACAAATTATCTAAGGTATCCCAATGCTTTTCATCCAGAAGCTCTAACTATTTCGATATGGCAACTCTATAATATTCATCATCAATAATGTCTTGTATTGAGATGTGTAATGAGAGTAACTCAATCCTAACATGAATAATGGCCTCTAAACTAAAAATTAAGGAGTAGAGTGTAGATTCTGTAGGGTTTTGGTGACTAGTGTGAGGTAAGCCCATAGGTTAGATAAAAGTTGTAAGTGTCAATAATGACTAGAGTCATTGAAAATTTTTCTAAGGGTTAAAATAATGTTCTTGTTAGATGCCTTAGCTTGACCATTGCCTTACGGGTTATATGGTGTGAAATATTTATGTTTGATTTTAAACTATGTATGAAAGGTTTTGAAATATTTATTCTTGAAATAACCACCATTATTAGATATGATTTTTGATGGGATGCCATAATGGCATATAATATGAAAATAAATGAACTTGACTATCTACTTTATAGCTACCTAAGTGAGGGGTATGGCCTTTATCCACTTAGTAAAATAATAAGGGTTTATTTTCTTGACCAGATTGATTCCCCAGGTTGAAAATGTCCATGGTGTAGTAATTATTTGTAGCGGTAATGAAGGTGCATGTATTAAATTACCATGATTTTGAACAAAAACACACCTATTGACATATTTTTAGGCATATGTCTCCATATTAGGCCAATAAAATCATATTTGAAGGAGTTTCTTAGCCAAGAACATGCCACTAGTGTGGACCTATTTAAGTGCCAACATAGATTCTTCTAAAGATAAACAATAAATCAACATTTGATCATAGCCTCTATGATAGAGTGTATTTCTTAGTATGGTATAATGGGTGTTTAATGGAGGAATATTTCTTTTTGTTCTTTATGAGGTTTGGAGGGGTTTGATCTTGGAGATAAGTATATAGGTCTCAGTATCAAGGGGGATTGGGACTAGTAATATTACATATTCTCTCTAAATCTATTAGTACATGATCTAACTAAAAAAGGTTCTTAAAAAGGAACTAATACTCTCTAACATCGCTATAAGTTTGTATCATGGACCCAATGGTAGTCATAGCATTTTCCACTCAGTTTTTGGCCCATGATATTTGCTCAAATTGAATAAACTAAAAGTGCTTCTTTAGATTGCCCATAATATGTTTGTAGGGTATAAGTTTATCATGTATGGTCTAGTACTTATTTTTGGCCTACTTGAATTATTATATGAGAATCCTTTTATACCATCAATTGATTGATATTGCACTATATTTTAAGGTAAAAACTAGTAATAAGGGATTTTTACTTAGCCATGTTATTGGTATAATAAAAGATCATGTGATAAGCCTTGGGAATAAGATCCCCTTATGGTTTGACTAGTAAAATATTTGTTCTAGATCCATGGGAGGTGAATGAGTCATCAAAGTATAGTGTCCACTATTTAGAATCAACGGCTACTTTGTCTAGGGTCATAATTGACTAGTCTAGGAAGTCAAATGAAAGAGGCTTGGTGTTAATTAAAGGGGATTCAAAAATTTGATCTATCAGGACCTACCCCTTGATGACCTTGTTATTTTGATGCTCCACCTCAAATTTTAGCTATGCAGCTTATAAGAGTGGTATTGGACAATAGGTACTTAAGTGAATCAATATTGGCTATAATAATGGTTTTGTTATTCAACACATAATGTCATAGCTTTTAGAAAGTGAACACCATTGTAATACAAGTTTTTTCAATAGGTGAATAATTATGTTCATAAGTCACCAATGTCTAGTTGAGATAATATATCACATGATCTTTACCCCATTATCATGTTGGGCCAAAAGTGCCCCTAGTGCATGTTCTATAATGGATATGTATAAGAGGAATGGTTTTCATAGTGTATGTAGAGTCAATATTGGTGGATTAGACAAGTAGTTATTTAATTAGTAAATGTTTGATTGTAAGATATATCCCATTGAAATGTGATGAATTTATTTAAAAGGTGTGTAAAATGATGATATTTATTATCTAGCTATGATATGTAGTGAATAGATTGAATTTTTCCCTATAAGTTGTAGAGTAGTTTTAAATTCAATAGAGGAGGCATTTCAACAATACCCTTGAATATACCAAGGTCAAACTCAATAGCTCTTTGTGACACAATGAACCCTAAATTTTTTCATGAAGTGATGCCAAAAACATACTTTTTAGGATTAATATGCACCTTGTATTTATAAAATCCACTTGAATATTCTTCATATAACATATGTGTGGCCTGCATGTGTTCTTGATTTAGCTAATACATAATTAACATAGTCCTCAACAATGCCATGTGTCATGTCATGGAAAATTATAGTCATGGCATGTTGGTATGTTGCATTAGTATTATTCAAGATAAAGGGCATGATTTGATATCGAAACATTCCCCATGTAGTGGTAATTGTGATCTTGTGTTGGTATTATAGTGCAATCTTTATCTATTTATACTCCAAAAATTCATCCATGAGGCACAACATTTTGTAACCTATTATTGAATCAACTATCATGTGAATATTAGGTACAAGTAAATAATTTTTAGGACATACTCTATTAGTATTAATGTCTCTAAAATTAGTACATAAATAAATGTCATATGGCTTTTTACTAACTAAGATAATATTATAGATCCACTTGGAATAGTCAAGTGGTTAAATGAACCCTTATCTAGTAACTTTCCTAACTCCTTTTTTACCAAGATGGCTATGAATGAATGCATTATATATACTTTATATTTAACTATTTTGGCATCTATATGGATGGCATGGTGATGAATGACCAATGAAGGGTCAAAACTAGGCATGTATTATTAGGACCATTCAAATATATTAATAAAATATTTGAGATTGGTAATAATGAATTCATGATCCTCATCAGTGAGGGATGTGCCTAGTTAAACAATAATGGGGTCATCATATGTACCATTATTTACCTCTATAATGTTTTTGGCCTATAATTTTGAGATGTATTCAAGAAAAATAGGCAAAGAAGAGAACACATACTTGTTAACTACCTGTTGATCAAAATCTCCACCCATATATGAGGAATTTGAATAAGATATATTAGGTAATGGCCAGTTTGAAAATATTTTAGGAAACTCAAAAGTAAGTTATTCAAAAACTTGTTCTACAGAACTCATGCCTGAACCAATGGTAATATTTGGACTAGGTGGACATTATGCTTCCTAAGGAGAGAGGGGAAATTACCCATCCAAGAGCACCTAAAATATGTTTTCACTCAAGGAATCATCTTTATCTTTACTCTTTCCTAGACCCAAGGGTGCCTTAAAGAGGTTTTCACTTGAGGATCTTGATGTTTTAATTTTATTATAACCAAGGAAGTTTACCTGATCTCTAAAATAAGTAGTAGTGTCCAAGTGAAATTCAAAAAAAAATTTACAATCACCCAATAATAATTATTGTTGAAGGCCCATGAACTCAAATAGATATTTCTAATTCTAAAGATCATATAGTGGTATGATAGAATCTTAATGGTCCCAATCAATTAGGTCAGGATGATGAAGGAGAAGTGAGCAGTGGGTTGTGACGATCATGATGGAATTGGAATAAAATAATTAAGTATATTCTATTTCATCTTAGGAAATATAAATTGATGATACATCACTATTATGAGTTTCATTTTTTTTTTATAAAGTAGTGTCACATAAAAAATCTATAGGGTTACCCCCAGGTGATATAAATATAATACCTCAATTTATCACATGTTTTGTAGTTGAAATATGTTTAAAAATACATTGTGAATTGGGTCTGAATCCTTTTCCTATATATTTAAGGCTATCCATGATCCAATTTATAATGGGATACTTATCACTTTGGAATTAGTTCATAAAACTATCACCATATAACTAACCTCCCCTAGCACTAGTGGCCCAATCTTGATCCAGTGATGTATCATGTACAAATAGAAGTGGATCATATAGAGAAGATGTGGATTTATTTTTCCAAATCATGTTAGGCTTGATAGAATTTTTATAGGGTTTAGGGTGGCCATAAGACTTAAGATACTTAAGTAATTTACTACTAAGGAATGCATTGTGAATGTTGTATATGGTAATGCCATCATATTGAATAGTGAAATGAGTGGACATGGTGATGGGAAATATATCAATAAAAGTGGAAATGAGGTCACAGGGATAAATATAATTAGATTTGTGAGGTTCATAAACTACCTTCTTAACTTTCTTACCTGCCAACTCAATGTTAGGACAATAGGTGTAGTTTCCATATTCAACTTATAAATGTTTGCAATATTAGTATGGTTGTAAGTCACCATAGATAGTAACCTCTAGACTAGAATGGGAGAACATGATGTATTGATTTAGGGTGGATGGTATTAAAGTTAATTAATGGATCCAAGGATGACCAAGAAGAATATTGTAAGATAGTTCTATATCAATGACATGGCACAAAGTATCATGGGTGATAGGCCCAACAATGATCAGTAATTAAATGGTTCCCACATATTATATTTATGCATTGTCATTTAGACACATATTTTTTACTATATAACATAATGTTTAGATAGTTTAAAGGACACTATGTTCAATCCAGATCCATTATCTATAAGAACCCATTTGATTTTATGTTGGGAAATAATGACTTCAATGTATATAGGGTTGTTATATAGGGGACCAATGGGTGACATTTCTTGTTGGTCGAATTTAATATGTTATCCTAGATATAAATGTCCCAAATCACTTAGATATAGTCAGGATTAATGCCATTAGGCATAGTAGATTGTCGAAGGTAATAATTTAGTATGGTCCTATGAACTTTCAATTTATGTAAGACATTTATAATATAAATCTACATAGATGAATTACTAAGTTGTTCACTTATACTATATGTTTTATTAATGATGGTCTGAGAAGGTTTAGCCTTAGCTAGAATAGGATTTGGTTTTGGAAGGTACAAGGTTTGGCTCAGAATTAATGTTGGAAGAAGGTAAAGGTCCAAGGTGGGTAAATTTCATTCATCTAGTTGTGAATATGCTACTTCAAGTTAAGAGGGAGTTATTTTAATTAAATTAATGAGGATGAGTTTTAGGAATAGTAACCCATACAAAATGAGGTGTAAATAAATTGATGGAACCTAGTGAAAAATCACCTGAAGAAGGCGATGGTGATCCTAAAATAAAGAGACCAACATTTTGAATATTGTTAGATGGTAAATGGGACTTGATATTAATGGTATTGATGTGATTAGCAGTAATATGTACAATGATATTTTTGTAAACATATGGCGTAATATGGTACTCAATTTTATTGGTTGGGGTATCATGATCTTAATTATGGATATTATTCAAATTTCAATTTTGATTGTGACCCTGATTCTACTATTGGTTGTGCTCTTCGACCTGGATCTTATTTCTCCTTTATTGTTTATTATGATTTGAAAAGGGATTTTTTTAGATACCCATATACTAGTTGGTGTTATGAGTTTTTTATATATAGCTTGATCTCTCCATTCTCCATCAAATCATCAATAATGTGCCTTAGTTAAACACATTGATAAATGTCATGGATGATAAATCAATGAAAGTCAAAAAATGTATATTCATGATACCAATCAACCTTGGATTGATCTCAAGGAAATGGTTTTGGTATGGGATATATAATCATGTTGGCTACAACCAAATCAAAATATCAACTCAACAGGCTCCTCTAGGTCATCGAGTGTCATATGTCTAGGATACCCTCTATATGGAGGAGTTATTTGTAAGGTGAGAAGTGGAGCTATTTTTAGTGGGTGGTGTTTACACTGTTTACATATTCCATGATTTAGTAACCCCATTTCCCACCATGATCTCATTTTTATTAAAGATCTTAGGCTTTTCAATCATAGTTTCCTAAATAGGTGTTGATGTCTAGTTTGATGTTTGAGATAGGGAATAGTTTTTATTAAACCCCTAGTAATAATTTCCTTCTCACTATATAAACATTTGTAAATGATTTATTATAATGTGTTAGCACAAGTGAGTCTCATATTTGAGCAACCTTGAGGTGTAGGTTTTGTGTTAATATATTAACTAGTTTTTGATCAATTAGGTTATGTTATAAATGACTAGAAAGTGATATCCACCATTATAGATATGCTATGAATTTCCACCCTTCTATTTATTTTGATTTACATATGTCAACCACTTTCATCTCATGTTTAATATTACAATAAAAATGGTTGACAATTTTTTTGATAAGGCATTGAAATTTATTATTGATACTTTAGGTAATTTGAGAATCTAACTTTAAGGCTTTTCCACCCAAACTATGTGAAAACAAGCAAAGTAAATACACACTACTATAGGTTACATCTTAGCAGACAATGAATAAGGCTTGTATATGCTATCTAGGATCACCCTTTCCTTTATATATATCAAATTTTGGTACCTTAAAATGAGGTGGGAAAGGTGATTGAAGAATACTTACATCAAACAAAAAGGGGCATATCTCATTAAAATTGTATTTCTTAGTATGGTTACCTATTTGAATCCTTGAGACTACCTCATTCATTATGTTCCACTCTTAGATACTTGGAGTATTTTGTGGTGGAAGGGGATATTTTTGTTAATTATTCATAGGTTGATAGGTTTGGGTTTATGTATGTAGGAATAGATCCTCCTTGTGTGGTCCTATTGGGAATGTTCACCCTATGCCCTAAGTTTTGTAGTTGATTAGACATTTGTTACTAGTTGTGATGCACATAATAATAGGTATGACATTATTGGTTTAGAGTATTGTTTGTTGATCCATATGTATTTGATGTTGATTCTGATGAATCTACTTTTATGAACTATAGAGAATGTATTGGTTTTGGGGAATCTATTTATGGTTTAAAATAATACATTATTATCACTAGTTGTGAGAGTAACTTGTTATCATTATGAATTCTAAGAAGTTGGTTACATAATCTATGAATTATCCACTACCTACTGAGGTGGTAGATTATTGGTAGCTTATTTTTGGGAATGGTATAACACTTATTGTGAACTATTAGATGCATGTCACACATTTGAAATGTTTTCTTGATGGTTAAATAATGTGTGTTGTATATCAAGTAAAACTTAGTGCAAAGAATATTTTGGCACAACTTATTCATGGGTAGATCAATGATTTACCTTAGATTTAGAATTAGCTTGGTATTATTGTGTTTGTTTAGGTAACTAATTTTATTCTATAAATACAACATTATTTAATGAGTTTGTAGTCAAAGAAGTTGTTAAGTGAGTGACAAGATGATCTACATAGCGTTGACTAATTTAATATATGGTGGATGCAATAATATGACCAATTTTGGAAGGATCTACTAGTGGAGCTTTCCCCTTGATATAAGAAGTAATGGTTTATTTTGATACTTGAGTAAATGGTAGTTATTAGTCAACAATTGATTCATATTATTACTCCTCTATGTGAACAAGGGTATGTAGTTTTTCTCTTAGAAGGTCTGGCAAGAGCCTAGATCCATATTATAATAATCCCAAGATGGCCTTATCTTGGTATTCAATTAGTTGATTATCAGTGTATTGACCTTGGTTTGATCCCACTAGAGGATGGATATCTTCATATATGATTAGACATTATTCTCCATCATAAAAAATTTATTACTCATTACTAGGGCCATAAGAGACCCTACTATGATTGTATATTTGAATGGTTGGATTAACACTTAGCTTATGATAAGTGTTTAAAATGTACACTTACTTTAATGTGGAATTCAAAAACACTATCAAATGGTCCTTGGAAATATTATATTAGCTCACAATTAAGGGATAAAAAATATAATGGAATATAATAATTTTTGGCATAGAAGAAGAAATGAAGTCCTTGAAACCCTTTACCTTGGTTGGCCAAAATTGAAAAATTTAGAAGAAGGTAGAACAATCTTGGAACTTAAGGTGTAGACTAATGCAATAAAAAAATGTCCAAAATGTGTAAGTACCATAAAAAAGGACAATTAAACTATAGTTGGTCTTGATTTTCAAGTATAAAATAAAGTTTAATGGTCTGAGAACATAAGGCATAGGTTAATATAATAAAACTTATGTTTGAATTTAAAATAAAATAGAAGTGTTGGGATATGAATAATGGAAGCACACAATTGATTACCATATACAAGCAACTTAATATGCGGAATTAACCAGAATCAACAAGTAACTAGAATCCAGAAATAACACAAGATATGAGAGACAATACACAACTTGTATTAATACTCATACAGAAAAGAATACAATAAAGAAGATGCCACTTCTTCTCCACCACCTCTTCAGAGGCTTCCCACACCTCAAGTGAATAGTAATTCTCTCCTCAAATCTCTCTCTCTTAGGTCCCAACACCCAACTCAAACACTAAGTTGGTGTTCACCTTATACCTGTGCTCCACGCACACCACAAGTGCTCCACACACTCCAAAAGTACTCAAATGTACTTCAAGTAGATCTCCCCTAAACTTGCAACAACCTGAACCTCAATATACCTTACTTATGGAAGGATCTTCCTTGCCTTCCTCTTTGCTCTATCTGAGTACACACTGTACTCCAAGTAGATTTTGCTCCCTATTATGTTGTTGTCTTATCTGATCTTGTGTACCTACAAATCAACCTGGTTCTGCACATCTGTAAACCTTGACCTTGCACACACATACATCTATAAATCAATGATCTTACTTACCATGTAGATCTCCTATAGAAGCCATGCACACTAGCTAACTAAGATCATATACCCCTGAAGAATCTTGCTGACTCTCCAATCTAGCACCCACACTTGGTACTGTGGCACTAGGAGGAACACACCATTGCTCACCTCACACATAGAAGGAGCTTATAATATTGCTCTCTTACTCTCTAGCACAAGTTTACAATACAATCCATGAGTCTATTATATAGATCTCATCCAAAAAATAATTAGACACCTACTTACAATAATTAGATCCCCAGCTCTTAGTCTAAAATTAGCTCTAAACATGCAAACACTTGGTTCGTCAACTAACTGCCTATAATATACTCGCAGCTCGAACCACAGGTGACTGACATCGGTCCCTGTCTGCCTGGGGGTCACCGAAGCCAGCCGACTACTGATCAACGTCGGTTGCTTCTTGTCTCTACCCTACTGACGTCGGTTGGCCTGACCAACACTGGTGACAGTAACACTCCGCAACCCTTCCGCAACCTCCTCCATGTCTGAATCAGTGAAGCTTTTATCTCCACAACCTAACAAGAAGCATAATAACACACAATATAAAATAAAGTTGAATAATATGTAAAGTTATGGTGTAGGCTAACATAAAAAAACCCAAGTCCAAAATTGAAATAAAATAGGAAACATAATGCTACCAAGTGAGATAAATGGTATTGTTTCAAATGATATACATGGTGTTATGAGAATGGTCAAGTACCAAATGGTAATGTGAATAGTGTAACACCCTAGTGTGTAAATAGGTGACACTATGTAAAGAATTAGTACTTAAATTTACATTTAGGAAAGGATATTAAATCAAACTGAAAACCAATTCAAGTAATATAACCTAAACACAAAGAGGAAACCACTCAAACTGAAGTGATAATCAAGACTCAAGTGCAAAATAATTATCCTTTTAGATTAAATACTTGAAAGTGAGTTTTGAATTTATTTTGAGAGGATTTGGGATTTGTTTGTTTATTTTTGTGCAAAACAAGTTTTAGACAAAAAATGTAAGTAAGAGGAAGTACCTAAGTGAATGCTCTTATGTTAATAACTAACATAAGGATTTCATAGTATCTGCTAAACTTATATCAATATACTAGTTCTTAAGAGGAATTAATTTTTTAACCTAATAAATAAAGAATACATGAAGATAGAGTGAATATCCACCCTCTATCTCTCAATATCTTATATGCGTCATGTAACTTAGAGAAAAAAGGCAACTCAACATTGGTAGGATAATCAATGGCAAGTGGGGTCAATTAATTTAAAATTTTAAGTGGATTTTTAAATGATACACATGTGCTAAATAAAACTTGGGCATAATAAAAAAGTTATCACTTGGATGACAAAAATTTGAGCTTGTTATGAAAGGGTCATGTCCCTTTCAAAACCTCTCCATCCATCATTTTTTTAGTAGAGTGTGATGTCTAGACTGTCACATGCTTTGGGGATGCTTTTGAATTGTTAGGTTAACCACTCAATCACAATCTAATCAAAAAGCATGCCTAATTTGTATATCCCACTAGATAAGTGGGGTTGGTAAATTTTTTGGAGATGAAACCCTAGGTAAATACACCCTTAAAGAACATGTGAAGAGGTGATGAAATCCTACTCACTAAGTCAAATAAAAATAAAAGAAGAAAGTGGCCGTTTCTAATTCATCCAAGACATTAGGAATAAGGAAAAAGCATACATGACATTTATTTAGGTAGAAACTAATAAAAATAATAATAATGCATTTTTGATCACTGAGGATCCCTAAAGAGGGAAAGGGGAGATAATAAGAACAAGTTTTTATGAACAAGTAATGAAATGAACAAGTTTTTTGCATCAAAAAACAAAAACAAAAATTATTTTAAGAGCTTGAAATCTAAGTGTGATTTTTTTCTAAGCACTAATATATAAATGTGATTAAAATTTGCCTTGAGTTATTGTAAAATTAAATTATCAATATGTCAAAACCTATAAAATAGAGTCTTAATAGTTAATCTAGGGTTCAAAACATAATTTCAAAATTAAATACTACCTTGTTAAGCTCTCAAAAAATTTGTAACGAGGTGATTTCACCATTTAACAGAGTGATTTCATCATTTTATTTGTAAGTTTTTTGTTTCCATATAATACAAATATATAGATTTAGTGACTTTGTCAATTAACAAGTCAACCTCATCGATCATAGTACAAGTTCACCATTTCCAATAAAACAAAAAAATAGTAAAAGTTACCTTCCATGAGTTCATTGTTTACCAGGTCAATTTCACCATTTTTAAGATGACTTCACTATTATAGGGTCAAATTCATCATTTTAAAATGCTACCTCGTCAATCTATCAAAATAAATAGAGAGAGAAAAATAGTAAAAGATAAATTCTCTATTTACATATTCATGTTCATCATTAAGCAGGGTGACTTCACTAATGTCCAGGACACCTTCATTGATGTTTAGGCCAACCTCACTATTAAGTAGGGCAACTTCACCATTTTGACTAGAATAAAAACACATGAAAATTATAGAAAAAAGAGATAAAACAACACCAAAAAGAGGTTGATTAAGTAATTATAAGGTATTAAAGGTACCAAAAGTGATTTTGTGAGATGTGTGGTCCTAATGAGCATGCCAAATGTACAACAAGATTTTAAAATAACTTAGTTCATGTGTTAGTACATAAAACAATGATAATCATAAAGAAACTAATATGATAGGCCTACTCCCTTTAGGGTCATGGATCAATGGAATCAAGAAACTAGACAACAAAACACAATGCAATACCTTCCCTAAATGACTCTATCCTCTAAGATCAGTCCATTAATCATGTTTGTACCTCAATTTGGTGCTTTAAGTCTTTTTTAGTGTAATAGGGAAATCCCAACCAATAGATCTTCTTGCAGTAATAGGTCTTAGATCTTGATGTTGGAAATATTGTCATTGATGTCAAAAGTCTAGCATTGGTGATAAAGGCCTCATAGAATTTATTGTCTAAAGGTGTTTTTAATGTTTATATTATGGATACAATGTGTTGATATTTATTTAACATTAAAAAACATATTTTTGGTTGCATGAAATTCAAAAGAGGGCCCATGGATAAGTCAAAGAGTCATGGGGAGAGATAAAAGATGAATGGGACACATTCTCCTATGAAGAGTCATCTTGAAGAATCCAAGAGTCACTAAGTGAAGACAAAAGAGGGTATGGCACTTTTTTCTATGAACAGTCACCTTAAGTAATTCGAAAGGTCACCAAGACAAAGATAAAAGAGGAAAGGATGCATTTGCTTATGAATGGTCACCATGTGACTTTTCAAATACAAGGATTTGAAGGGTCATAAAAGTTTGGCACCATTTTCCATGAGGAGTGAAGATTCACAAAGGGTGAATGACAAAGGTCATTTGTAAAGCTATAAATAAAGGCTTGGAAAGCCATCTGTAATATGCAAGAGAGTGCATGGTTTATAATTATTTTATATAAGAAAAAAGGAGAGAATAAAAAGAGATATTGTAGAGTCCTATCATTTATCAAGAAAGAAACATGAGAGATAGTTGTGTTTTATAAGGGGTTGGTGCTCCTTTGGTTTGGTGCTCATAAATAGTAGTTGTGTTGGTGCTTGACAAATGGGTTGGTGCTTGAAAACTTTGTAATTTGAGTTGGTGTTCTTTTATATCCTTGAGATTGTTCTCCATGGTTTTTCCCACTTTGGGTTTCCACGTAAAAATTCTCTCTCTCTCTCTCTCTCTCTCTCTCTCTCTCTCTCTCTCTCATGTGGTGCATATTATTTCAATTTTATTGAATATATTGAATATATGGTTAAGTGGATTTTTATCCAATAAAATATTTATAAGGTATATGGTATACTGATTCATCCCCCCTCTCAATATATCATGTGCTTAATAATTGGTATCAGAGCAGGTTCTTTTGGAAAGAGTTTTAAAACTTGAAGGTAGATCAAGGAAATCATGATGGTTTGATCACATAAAGGTTTTTCTAAAAATAAGTAACTTTTGTTTGATGAGACAAATTATGATTTCTAGAGCATAAAGATGAGGACTTATTTGATGTCTCTTGGATTCAACATTTGGCAAGTAGTTGTAAAGGAATACGAAGATCCAAGACACTTTTGATTACTCTAGTAGAAAATAAGGAAAATGAAAATAATGCTAAAGTTTTAAATGCTATTTTATGTGGTTTATGTGAATTAGAATTTGTTAAAGTTATGCAATGCAAATCTGCTCATGAGACTTGGGTAAAGCTTAAAAATATTTAAAAAGGTGATGGAAAGGTTCAACAAGCTAAGCTTCAGACTTTTAGAAGACATTTTGAGAGTTTGAAAATGGAAGAGGAAGAAAATATAGTGAGTTATCTTTTATGGGTTGATCAAATAGTTAATCATGTTAAAGGCCTTGGGGAAAATTTAGAAGAATCAAGAATGGTGCAAAAGGTTTTGAGATCTCTACCAATGAGATATGATGCAAAGGTTTTAGAAATCAAGGAGATGAAGGATCTAGCCAAGCTAAAGATGGATGAACTACATGGTATTCTTACATCATATGAGATACAGATCAAAAAAGAGAAACACTCAAAAAGGGAAGCTGTTTTTAAGTCATCAAAGAAAGACAAGGACAAGATTCAAGAATCAAGTGATAGCTCTAGTGATGATGAATATGACAACGGATCTATTTTCATTCATAAGCTAAAAAAGGGCACAGGTAAATATCATGGAAAATTTCCTTTTAAATGTTTTAATTGTGAAAAGATTAGACATTCTAAAACTAAGTACCCAAATAAGGGTAATGGTGATAATGAAGAAGAAAAGTCTACATATAATAAGAATTTCAAAGGAAAATTCAAGAAGGGAATCGAGAAAAAGAGTTTATATTCTAAAGATCCTAGCTCTGATGAAGATAGTGGAGTCAGTGATTCAAAAGAAGAAGAGATTCTATTCATGGTTATACATGAAGATGCCTTCACAAGTAAAATTATAGATAATCAGGAAGAAGAACAAGATGAAGTTGAAGTGAATCTAGAAGGATAACTCATTTGTGTTTTATAAGAAGTAAAAGATCTTGAAAATAAAAATCAAAGATTGAAGCTCTAGATCAAAAAAATGAAAAAGTGTCAAAAGAAATAATTGAAGATCTACAAGCACACATTTAATAAGCCAAAAATATTGATGAAGATATAACAGCTTATTTATAAAAAATAAGTAAAGAATGTGAAAGGTATGTTGTTGAAATTACCTCTTTAAAATCAGATCTTGAGAAGATAAATAAATTAGTCAATGATAGAGAAGCCAAGATTAAAAATTTGAGAATAACACTAATATGTTGAATAAGACATTAGAAATTCAAAGATCAATGTCAGATAAGATAGGTATCAGATTTGAAAAAGAGAAAGGGGAGGACACTGCTTTCATAAAAAAGGTTAACATAGAAAAAGGAAAGAGCTATGTTGAAGCTCTTACAAAAGGGGAAATGAAAAGGGAGGAAGTTAAGAATATAGAGGACATCTCAAACAAAGAAGGCTAGAAGGAACAGAGCTAAAAAAGGTAATCAAGTCAAAGATACACAAACAAATTCTATTTTTATGGTTATTATTTTTATTGTAATGGATATGGTCATAGGAAAATAGAATGTCAGAAAAGGGCTAACAATTTTAGAAATAAAGGCCACAACTCTTTTACTACTCTATTTGGATTTAATGAACAAGCCATAATATGTTAAAAATGAAATAATTTTGGACACATATCCCAATACTATAGAAGAATATTTGAGTCAATCAAGAAGGACCAGAGTTTTAAGGCTCCATTCATTAAAAAGACAATTTATATAGGTTCTTGGTAGAAAAAACAACTTGAAAAGTCTATGTTGGTCAAGACAGCTTTGCATGCAAGAAAGAAAGAAAATCCATGGTTAATTGATAGTGGATGTTCAAGGAAAATTATAGGAGATAAGAACAAGTTCATAACCCTAAAGAGGATCAATGGTTATATAGTGAAATTTGAAGACAATACTAGTACCAAAATTGCCAAAAAAGGTACACTAAGTTTGTATAAAGGTAGAATTATGAATGAAAATGTTCTATATGTAGAAGGTCTTAAACATAATCTTTTGAGTGTAAGTAAAATGTGTGATTAGGGATGCACACTAAAGTTTTAAGAAGAAGGTTATGAAATTAGGAGAAACAATTTAGATCTGTTGATTACAGATTGCTCAGAGGATATGTAATAATTTATATATGTTATCAGATATCAAAGGTCAAAAATGTTTTTTGAGTCAAGTTAAAGAATGTTGGCTATGGCACAGGAGAATGGGACACATAAATTTTGACAATTTTGTAAACATTATCAAAAATAAAGTAGTTAGAGATCTTCCAAAGATTACAAATCCCTCTAACATGCTTTGTGAACCTTGTTACCATGGGAAGTAGGCTAGGAGATGGTTCAAGACAAAAGAATACTTGACTACTCAGATGTTAGATCTTTTTCACGCTAATCTATGTGGACTTATGAGAACTCAAAGTACTCAAGGTGAGAAATATTTTATGTTTCTTATTGTTGATTTTATATGTATGACTTGGTTGATGTTTTTGAAGAAAAAATAAAAATCTTTCAAACATTTCAAATCATTCAAAGCTTTAGTTGAGAATGAAACTAGATTAAAAATTAAGTGTTTGAGATCAAATCAAGGAGGATAGTTTATGTTAGATTAGTTTATTGATTATTTTGAAGACAATGGGATAAAGAGACATTATTTAGTAGCCAAAACTCCATAACAAAATGGAGTAGTTGAGTGGAAAAACATAATAGTTTGAATAAATGGCAAGGATAATGCTAAATGAATCCAAGATACTAGATAAATACTAGAGAGAGGTAATAGGTATAGTAGTGCATATCTAGAATAGAGAATTATTGAGAGTAAATGGTGACAAGACTCCCTATGAGCTATGAAAAGATAAACCAGCTACAGTTGATTTTTTTGAAATTTTTAGTAACAAATTCTTCATAAAGAAAACCTATG
Source organism: Torreya grandis (assembly GCA_037957365.1). Classification (NCBI taxonomy): domain Eukaryota; kingdom Viridiplantae; phylum Streptophyta; class Pinopsida; order Cupressales; family Taxaceae; genus Torreya; species Torreya grandis. The sequence goes on from JARHVA010005078.1 coordinate 133,699, forward strand.
AAAAACTTAGTAAGTTTGAATCTAGATTAGATGAAGGTATATTTCTTGGATATTATTGTAAAATTAAATATTATAAATGTTATAACAAAAGAACCAAGAATATTGTTGAAAGTGTAAATGTTAGGATAGATGAAGATGTAGCACAAGGAGATAGTGATCTAGTAGACACTCCAGAAATCCTTGAAGAAGAATATTTTAAGAATCAAATGAAGATGATATGAAGGATAAAAAGGACACCAAAACCCCATCAAAATATCTCTAGAGAAATCATAATGAAAGTGACATCATTAGGAACATAAATGAAGGAGTTAACATTAGAAGAATGATGCTAAATAAATCTGAGCAAGTTAATTTTTCTTTGTTATCCAAAATTTAGCCTATAACTTTTTTAGAAGCTAGACATGATGAGCATTCAGTTAAGGCAATGGATGAAGAATTAAATAAAGTATAAAAGAATGATACTTGGGAATTAGTGCCTAGACTAAAAGATCATAATGTGATAGGAACAAACTGGGTATATAAAAATAAGTTAAATGAAAATAGTGAAGTTACCAGGAATAAAGCAAGGATAGTATGTAAAAGATATGCTCAGATTAAGGGAATATATTTTGAATAAAATTTTGTACCAGTGGCAAGACTAAAGGCTATTAGAATATTTATTGCATATGCAGTGTTTAAAATGTTCAAAGTGTTTCAGATGGATGTCAAGTCTACCTTCTTGAATGGGAATATAGAAGAGGAGATCTACATTAAGAAGCCTGAGGGATTTATTCTCTCAAATGATAGTATCCACGTATGTAGATTGAAGAAAGCATTGTATGGATTGAAACAAGCTCCCATAAATTGGTATGCAAGACTTGATAAATGCCTACAAGATTAAGGAATTAAGAGAGGTTTTACTGATAGTAATCTCTACATCAAAATAGAAGGTGAGAATCAATTGATTGTTGTGGTATATATTGATGACATAATTTTTAGAGGAAACATTGAAAAGATGACAAAATAATTTTTTGATAATATGCAAAAAAAAAATTAGATGTCTATGCTTGGATAATTGTCATTTTTCTTAGGGTTACAAATAATTCATTCAGATAAAGGAATTTTTATATCTCAAAGTAAGTATGCTAAGAAAATGTTAAAAAAATTTGGTTTTGAGGATTGTGTACTAGTTGGCACACTAATGGATATAGGAAACAAGGTCAGTAAGGATGAATATTCACCTATTGTAGATCAATTTTTATATATATATATCTATGATTGGTAGTCTTTTAAATGTGATAGTATCAAGGCCAAACATCATGCACACATTAGGCATGGTTGTGAGATATCAAGTAGCCTCGAAGGAGAGTTATGTTTAGTTGGTGAAGAGAATATTTAGATATGTCTAGGGGACATTAGACTATGGATTATTGTATCTCATAGGTAGATATTTCACTTTGGTTACTTATACATGTATAAATTGGATATGTTTCTTGGATGATAGAAAGAGTACAAGTGGAGGAGTTCTCTTCCTCAATGATAGCTTCGTATCATGGCTAAAAAAGAAGTAAAATTGAGTATCACTTTCTATAGTTGAAATAGAACATATTTTAGTAGTATTGTGTTTTATTCAAGTGCTTTGGATAAATAAAAATTTGGAAGATATGATGAATCTATTTCTATTTTTTGTGACAACACAAGTGCTATTAATATTTCTAAGAATCTAGTGATGCATTCAAGAATAGAACATATTCCTATCAGATTTTACTTCTTGAGAGACCAATTTGTAGATCAATAGGTTAAGATGGAATATATCAATACTATATAATATATTATAGATATTTTCACAAAGGCACTACCAAAAGACACATTTGAGTACCTATAAGATAAGCTAGGAGTAATTTCTTTTACTTCCATTGAGGATCAACACCAATTGAGGGAGAGCTAAGTGTTAGTTCCAAGATAGGCTATTTGGCATTGATGTCAATGGGGGAAAAGAATATAAATAGGTAGAAGAATAGGTACAGGGAATAGTTTCAAAAATAGATATAGGGAGTAGGTATATGATACTACAATAAGGGGAAGTTATTATATGTTTTTTAGATGGCAGTATGTGCAAGTTAACATGTGTAATACAAGTTTTAGGATGTGGTAGCTTTAGTTTAAGGTTGCCATCAATGACAAAGGGGAATATTATTGGAAAATTATCATTGATGTTAAAGGTCTAGCATTAGTGATAAAGGCCCCATAGAATTTATTGTCTAAAGGTATTTTTAATGTTCATATTGTGGCTAAAATGTGTTGATATTTATTTAATATTAACTAATATATTTTTGGTTTCATAAAAGTCAAAAGAGGGCCCATGGAGAAGTTAAAGGGTCATGAGTTAAAGACAAGATGAATGGGATGAATTTTCCTATGAAGAGTCATCTTGAGGAATTTCAAGAGTCACCAAGTGAACACAAAAGAGGGTATGACATATTTTTCCATGAAGAGTCACCTTAAGGAATTTTAAAGGTCACCAAGATAAAGACAAAAGAGGAAAGGACATATTTTCTTATGAAGTGTCACCATGAAAATTTTTAAATACAAGGATTTGAAGGGTCATGTAAGTTTGGCACCATTTTCCATGAGGAGTGAAGAGTCACAAAGGATGAATTCCAAAGGTCATTTGGAAACTATAAATAAAGGATTGGGAATCTATTTGTAATATGTAAGAGAGTGTGTGGTTTGTAATTATTTTATATAAGAAAAGGGGAGAGAATAGAAAGAGATATTATAGAGCCTTATCATTTGTTGAGAAAACAACATTGAGAGATAGTTATGTTTTATACACAAGAGGGTTTGGTGCTCCTATGGGTTGATGCTCATAAATAGTTATTGTGTTGGTGCTCGTCAAAGGAGTTTGTGCTCCTAAAAGTTGGTGCTTGTGAACTTTTTAATTTTAGTTGATGCTCTTTCATATACTGGAGATTATTCTCTATGGTTATTCCCACTTTAGGTTTCCATGTAAAAATTTGGTGTCTCTATCTCTCTTGTGTGGTGTATATTATTTAAGTATTATTGCATATCTTAAATGTATGCTTAAGTGGAGTTTGATTAAGTAAAATATTTATAAGGTATATGACATACTGATTCACCCCCCTCTCAGTATATCCCATTATTAACACTTGATTAGATAAAATTAGAAGGTTGAAGCTTTCTAGTGATATTTTGGCATAGTCTGTTTGTACCTAAAAAAGCTTAATGGTTGTGGTCATGGATTTTGTATTTATAATTTTCCAATTAGTCCCAACTTGCATGTGGTTAATCTTGGGTTAGGTTTGGGGGTCAAAATTCATTTATGTTTTGGGAAAATAGGGTATTAAAAAGGCATGGCTAGCCTTTATCCTTGCATTTACCTCATTTATGTTGATATTTCCTACTTGTGACTTTGAGGCCAATGACATCATATTCCCAAATATTTTTTGAATTATAAATTTCAAATACTATATATTCATTAAGTTTCCATGGATTTTTCACTTAAGTTATTAAGATGATTTGCTTTACATAATGATCTTGCTTTAGACTTTGGCTAGTGTTAGAAATTAATCAATTGTTTAATCATAATGGTCAGGAACATCAATTTATTTGGTCACAACTTGAATGGAAGTGAATTCAAGGAAGGTGAAAATTGTGTACAAAGTACTACCTTAATTAGGTGAGTATAGATGTGAATCAAAACATACACATGTTGTGTGTATATGAATTAGAGGATTTTAGTGGTCTAAAGCATCATTTTTCTTGGTCATAATTTGATCAAAGATAATTTACAAGAAGATAATGATTAAGTATAGGGTAATGCCCTAATTAAGGACACATTAACATGGTTTGATACTTTCACATGATGTGTGTAGATGAAATTTGGATTATCAGGGGTTATTGATCCAATTTTTGCATTATTATGAAAATTTATTTAGAGTTATAATTTTGGCATTATAGTGGTAAGAATTAGATGTCCACACTATCCATATTTTACTATAATATGAATTGAAACCCCTTGTATTTTTACCACACCATGTTCTAGACAAGCTTGCATAATAAGAGGTGTCACACCAACTATACAATAATTTAGATGAATAACTTAGCCTCAAACATTGGGGATATTATTAGAAAACCCCTCTAAGAATCAGGTAGATCTAATTTTTGGTGAGGGAACACTTTAACCAGTTAAGGAAAATTAGATCCCACTATAATTTAAAGGTGGAACCATTCATGAAATGTGATCCTAAAGAAAAATTTAGGAACTATCTTCATTATCTTAAGGATAATAATGGGGTGACCATTACATATGGTCACCAAGAGTATGAACATGATGCTATTTTTCTAAATTCATTAGATGAATCAGAGGTGTGGACTCGTATTAAGGACAATCAAATGTCCATGATTGTTTCATAATGTTATATACCTAAGGTTATGATATATTAATGTATATGGATTGATAGATATGTTGACATGTGGCACAAATCCTACTTAGTTAGTTATATGGGTAATCTCTTAATCTGAATGTAGGCTGACCATTATCTAATGCACTAATTCTATAAGTTACTTTATTATCCTAATATATTGGACCCATATAACTAACTAAGGGGAATGTGTGCCACATTTTGGCATCTCCATCAACCTATATACATTAATATATCACATACCTAGGTACATGACACATAATCCATTAAATATGACCCATATGTCACCAAATAATATGCAAATGAAATGGTAAGGCAGGCAAAATAAGCCTAGAATCATTAATGGAATCCATCAAAACTTTAGGGCCTAGTAGGAAAAGATAAGCCTCCTTCTCTTATAAGATAAGAAACTAATTTATAAGGATAATATAACATCCAAAAGTTAGAAAAACTCCAAATAAAAAAGGAATTTATTATATGTCTCCTAATCCCCATCTAGCCTTCACACATCTATCTACTACCACCATTTTGGGTCAATATAATAAAAAGAAGAGATTCTCTTTGGGACCTCTCCCTCCGCTTATAACACCTACACAAGTGATCATGTTAGAGGTGAAATCTTCCTTATCATCTCTCCAATCCATTCTCCATCCCCTTAAGCACCTCAATAAGGTCAATCTCCATCCATTCTTCCTTTCACCATTGTTTCTCCATTATCCATTCATTCACCATCACTTTTAGTAGTATTATCTACTATTATGGATCCTTAATTTATTTCACCATCCCCTTCACCTACCATTCCCCCACAATCACATACCAAATTAAATATAGTGTCCTCCCTACCTCCTTCAAAGTCAAATAATTAGAGGAAAGACTATCATTAGATCTTGCAACTCCTAGAGGATCCCTTGAAAAGGAAGTAGAGGAAGAGGAGAAAGCACATGCAATATCATTTGTGAACTATCCTAATGATAAGGTGTAAGAGAATACATAATGAATGATGACACTAGAACCAAGTCCAATTGAGGAGGGAGACCAATAAGAAGCAAATGAGGAGGTAGAATTGGAAAATGCCAAAGTAATAAGGTAAGGAAGTTTGCAAGAAGAAGAAACTTAGTTAGACCACTAAGCCATTAGATACTCATTGAAGAGAAAACAAAAAACATCAATAATTTAGTTTTATCTCTTACCTATTATGTTACTATATTAAATACTTTATCTAAAAAATTTCCTTCAGCCATTCTAATACCACCATTTTCTATTGTAGGATATTATTCTATTCTCTCAACATCTACACAAATAAAGGATCCAAACAAAAGAGTCTATTTTGAAAATTTGGTTTCAGTTACTATTTTTTATCCTAAAAGGCCACAAGTTCCTCTAAATTATTTATCTCAATTAGAGCTATGCTTGTGACAATATACACTTGTATAGTTAGCCACAATGATAGTTGTAAAAAATCTAGGATTGGTTAAATATATGATTGAACTCACCCCACAAAGGGAAGCCTCACCATGACAGATAATTAATTATCCAACCCTAAAATTCCCAATTCAAATAAGTGCTTCATTCAAACCTCAAACAATAAATATCCATCCAATTATCACTCCACCCTCTACCTCTAAAGACCTAATTCAACTAGAACAAGAATGAGAACTTATTATTCCCCAATGGGTTAAAGATCTACCGAGATGAAGATATGAGAGATAGAATTTGATCATAATGTAATTACCTATAGCGTCCACTCATTTTGATAGGAACACTGGCATAATTTAGAGGGTGAAGAAGAGGAAGGCATTGAAAATAAATACAAAGGAAGAAATCAAGTTTGAGTAAAGAGAAAATTTGTTTCCCTTAGCCAAAAAGGTAAAAAAGAATCCAACTAATCCAACAGAATATGCAAATTTTTTTTAATGGATTAAATTGGATAAGTAATGAAGTAAATGTACAAGATCAAGGAGGAGAAACTATAGAAGTTATTACAGAGATAAATTATCCATATCTTTTAAAATATTATAGATAGTGTATAGAGTGTAGCCATGAGGAAACACTATAGAAGTTATTACAGAGATAAATTATGCATATCTTTTAAAATATTATATATAGTGTATAGAGTTCAGCCACTAGGCTATATAATGTTTTGAATAATATTTGAGTTTCCAGTGGAGGAAGTCAACCTAAGAGATCAAAGGTTTTTAAGCTTTGGTACTAAATGAAAAAAATATGAGAAAAGGATTACATTTTGGGTTCAATTTGATAGAAGAAATGCATTCAATCACTTGAACTTGATTCCCATTCAATATGTTGTATGGGCCCTAAACTATGTAATTTCAAGGAGGGATGATGCTCTTAGCTGGCATATATAGATGAAATCTTTAATAGGACATTTTTCAAGACATGAAAATTATTCCTTCAAAATTTTGATATATACGAGGGTAACTAATGTGATAACCTCTACTAGATAATTAATAGGAAATATCAATTTTGGGACACTCTTTAATGTATCTACAAATATAGTAGAGGAAGTTGTAGGAACTATATATAACATTAATAATGAGATCTTGTAGATGATAATTTTTAATAAAGACTTAGTACCAAAATTTAAATCCCTTGGAGTAGAGTTTAAGATCTTGATGGTAGAACACATAATATTGATGGATTAAGCCATCAAAATATTCAAGCCTTCCCACTCAAATTTGATATTATTAGTAAAGAGTCTGAAACTTCACACACATTATTTAAAAAACTCAAATCCACAAAATGAGTGTTAGGGTTAACACCAAGTACACATGAAACTAGTGCAAAGATAAATTAAATGTTATATGTATACACATGATGGATATATAAGTGTATATTACTATCAAAGCACAAAGATAACACAACAAAAATATTTAAGGTGGGAAAACTTAAAAGAGGTGAAAAACCCACAAGATGATAATTATTTAAATATGAAAAACTCTGCAACCAATAAATTAACTTCTCCTTCTCACTTCTTCATGCAATGCTTCACGAAACTCACAAATTTAATATGATCAAATAATTTCATATTCATGATATGATTTCACAATAGGGTGAAAACCTATTTATAATGAAATATCAATATAGGTGACTATTTTGAAAATAATGAGTCCATCCATCTCAATAGAAACTAATTAATTAATATTTGGTAAATATTAAATCATTATAATATGATTATTTATTTACATGGTGCTTATAACTTGAGTTAATAAATAATTTATTATTTATTATTTTATAATTAGCAAGGCTAAGGGACATATAGGCCCACTTATGATTAATTTTTCTAACATTCCCCCTTAATGATAAGTGGAGATTAATGTCATAGTCACTTTAAGACAAGGAATTATACTATGTACATAATTGAAGGATTTAAGAACCTTCATCATGCCAAACATCACCTTTTGAAATGAAAGGAATTATAATCCATAAACTACTCAAAAGTAATATTAGGCTAACATGATCGTGAGATTGTATCTCACAATTTCTCTTGAATAATCATCTAAGCATATTTGGATCCTTTTATAACATAAGGACCTCCATTATAAATTATGATTTTCAATGTATTGGGGTAAAAAAGTAAAACTTTCACATGAAGTTTACAATGATTTACAAAGAGAAGAAGTATAGAAAAAGAGAAGAAACACATGGCTATTAGGAAGTGACATTGTCATGCACACTCCCCTTCAATGAAACTCTGAGAGATACTACATTACATGAAAATGAAAAAAATTGGTAGCACCAAGTGGTTTTGTAAATATATCTACCACTTGTTCATCTGTAAGACAAAACTACAAATTAATATCATGATTAAGGACTTTTTTCTTAGATGAAATACACATTAAATTCAATGTGTTTAGTTCTTTGGTGTTGCACTAGATTTTTCACTAGAGCTATACAAACTAGAGTGCTTTACCATTGAGCTACTATCCCATTTATGGTTATCCCATCATTGGTCTAAGTGTGGCTTATTTCAAAAAACAAAAAGTGTTTACATGTCATCATAGGATCGCTAATTTTATGTATATACAATCATCAATATTCCAACAAGGACATATTTCATTCCCCAAGGGCCTACACTAATTATTTATATTTCTACAACTGTCACTCAAATATTTTCCTCTCCTATCAGTGCCACATTAGAACCACTCTAAATATAAATTTTTATTTTCATGTTTCATTTCATTTGGAACTATTGTTTTCTGATATATATATGTGTGTGTGTGTGTGTGTGTGTGTGTGTGTGTGTGTGTGTGTGTGTGTGTGTGTGTGTGTGTGTGTGTGTGTGTGTGTATTTTAGTCAATGGATTTTATTTTATGTAAACACTTATGTATATGCATACTCTACATGATTTTAACACACAATTTTATTTTTGGATATGTAAATTTAGACATCTCTTGCAATATGAGTCATCCCCTCCACAAGCATATATATATATATATATATATATATATATATATATATATATATATATATAAATTTAGACATCTCTTGCAATATGAGGCATCCCCTCCACAAGCATATGGAGGGGATGCCTCATATTGCAAGAGATGTCTAAATTTTATATATATATATATATATATATATATATATATATATATATATATATATATATGTCCTACCTATCCCAAAGGGGGGAGAATTTTTCTATTAATATTAGCAATAAATTCTACATATTGATCTGTAATTGATCTCAATGTGTAAATATCGGTCTTCTTCAAACCTATGAATCATGTAAGAAGTTTTATCATTCTATTATCTTAGTCTCTTTGTTGTGCATGAATTTTATATCAAATATAGTTATTCATATTTTTATTTCTAATTTTCATTCCTTTTATGTAATAATCATAATCTCTCTTTGTATATGTGCAATCATAATATTACATTAGAAACAACCTTTTATTACATATTAAAGTTTTTTTATTCTTATTTTCTTGGAATATTAGCTATGTTTGATTGTTGGTGTGCTTATAGTATTTTGTATAAATAATTGGTTGTGGATTACTTGTCCAACACATAGTTTAAGAGTTGATTTATAATGGTTTCATCTTGTTTCGTCTATAGGCCTTATTTTCTACCATACCTTTCCCTCTTTTTGAGTTTATTTTGGTCAGACCCACCTTAGGTTAGATCCATCATCTATCCATACATATCAAGTATATTTATATTATCGTCCATACCCAAACCATCCATGGTAAATAACTATTATGCTCACCTCTATTTCCCTAATAGGGTTATTAAAAAACCCAAAATCCTACAACTCATGCCTTGAAGTGAATTTAATTTAGTGATTATAAAACATTAAATTCTACCTAGTAAGGTTATTAGTATGCATTAAACCCACATCAACATGAATTTCGATGGTGCTAGAAGGGGAGACTTTTTTTTTTTTGAAATAGATCATTTGAGTTTCATTGGATATACATAGAATATTAATAAGGTCCACTTTAGACACTAACTTGTTATACCCACCTTTGTAAATGCATAAAAAAATTAATTCAGATAAAGGTGTCTAGAGAAGAAACTAGGATCAATCATACTCTCCAAAAATATGAATTTTTCTTCTTTTATGTCCAATGGTCTAAACCTAGATAACTAATTTTACTACCAACATCCTTGGAGATGTGCATGATTTACCCAAAAACCCCTATAAAGTATCTTACTTCCTTTTATCCTTTAGGAGGTAGAACTATTGAAGAACACAAAGGATTTTAAAACTACTTTGGATATATTTAATGTAACCTGCAAGGACCTGGGATGTATAATATTTCCATTTACATTTCAAGATGTTGCCTATGAATTGGTTTTTAATGTCTTATAAGGTTCAATTACATCTTAAGATGAATATCAAATTGCTTTTCCATCATATTTTACCAACACTTGAAAAGCATGAAAAGAGAACCAAATATACCAATCCAAACCTTTAGTGCTATATTATAAAATATGTACAATAGACTTGAAGATACTTATAAACCTACTAAGGCATTGGCCCTTAAAATGTACAAAAACACCATGGACCCTATGACTAATATTTTTATCCACATAGCTCTTAATGTTGATACATTTACTTTAGATTATGTTGAAGCTATCAAAGTTTATAAACAATTAAACCATCATTTACAAACCTTGGCCCAACTTACTCTTGGTCATTTTTTCTAGCATTTAGCCTAATTCTAAACATAAATCAAAATATTGTGGCCTAGAATCAGAACCAAATATAAACCCATTTTAGTTTATCCCATGATCCACCTAACCAAAACCTTAACTTATTGAATAATTAATTATCTATATATAACCTTCAAAACCATATTCATCCATTAATACCAGTTAATGCTAATACTACACATGGACTACTTTTGATTCCACAAAAATAAAATTGGAAGTGTTATCAATTAAATTTTGCACCCATTATGTTTGTAATATTATGAGTAACATGAGTTATAGTACATGGGAAATATAATGATAAAATGGGATCAACTATAAGTTTTGGAACCTTGGAAAATTAAAATGAACCTCTAGAGAAGGTCAACATCTTTTCACTAGGCTTAGTGCAACTGGTATATGACTAGTTCATGTCAAACTACTACCTCTTAGTGATCTTTCTCCTAACAAGGGTTTTGATTTGTGAGGAAAAGAGTTTTATAATGAGTTTTAAAATTGAAAATGGTGATTTCACCAAATGTTTATAGTGGAAATAAATTCTTGCTTTATTCAAACATAGTTGAATATTTAATATACTAAAATTTATAGAAGCATAATCTTATACAAGAATGCTATCAAAGGTAATATTGTGTATTTATTAGATAAGGAATAAAGTTCTTTATTTTTCATCAATAATATGTCAAAGGGGTAGAGATATACCACAATTAAATCTATATGATTTAAACAAGACTTAGATCATTCATAAATTAAATAGATAACCATACATACACAAAGATACCATAATAAAAGGAAGGCAAAACTTTAGTCTATTAACATTCTCTAGGTTATAACATGTAGATCAATTATTCAAAGGAAAAATAATTTATTTAATATAAAAATATATATGGGCTACCTAGGGAAACCATATTTATACCAAAATCACTCCTTTGAGAGAGAAGAAGTTAATAAAGCTTTATGCTTAGTTTTAGAGAAAGAAATTCAAGAAACTTCATCCAAATGTAATCCTTTCTAGCTTGAAATGGCATCCTTAGTGGAGTAAAAAGAACAAAACTCTATAATGGTTGAGCACTTCACAAAGTGTTGAAAGAAGAGAAGAATCTACTAGAGTCTTTTAGTTAAACCAAAAACTTTCTTTGAGTTCTATTTTTGAAATCTACCCCAAGAAATGGGGCACCAAAATGAACCATGACGTGGTAAACATTGAATTATTTTGCATATTTTAAGTTATAACTTACAAAATATAATTTGTAATTTGTAGTGAAGAATTTTACAACTTTTAAGTCATTTAACTTGACAAAACGGAAAGTTCAAATTACAAAATGAGTTTTTACAACTAAAGAAATTCAAAAATGTTAAAAGGAAAAAGAGTGAATTACAAGTTTCACTTTTTCAACTTAAATCTTGAAAAAAATTTAATTGAAAATCACAAGTGGCTCTCTCTCAACTTAAATATAAGAGTTGTCAAAATGATATTTTCAATTTTTAACTTGAAAATTTACAATGTATATTACAAAAAAATTAGTTGACAGAATGTATTTTATAAATTGAAAAAATATTCCACAACCATGACTTTTGAAGATTCCTTGTCATTTTTTTGATTTTATCTTCTCAATATAAGTATTGAAGATGATAAATATCTCTTGAAGGAACTCTTTGTTAGGACCAAGTGTGTAAAGGTTGTTGATCTCACATTATACTATTAATTCAGATAGTTCTATAGACATAACTCTATAGATTTGAGTATCTCTCCCCATTTGATCCAGTGTATTATTATACTTAATGAATCAATGGATGAAATTTAAGTTGAAAGTTATATCTTGTGTTAATTCTCTCTTAAGTACCCATTTAAATTTATCTTAGACCTATTGAATAGGAATGGGTTGATCTTGGTGATGTGTTGCATCACATGAAAATTTACTAAGCAAATATTCAATATCATAAATTATATCCATGGCCTTGTCACATATATTTTTGGCCTTCTCAATGCTCTCAATGAGTATTTTTGTTCTAAATTTAACTGCCCTATATAGATCTTCATACTCTAAAGAATTATTTAATATATTTTATGACACAATGGGGTTAGTCTTAATTAGGTCAATATCCTAAAATTTTGGAAAGTATAGGTTTAGTCTTTCAATCTCTTCTTCATGTTTGATTATCTCTACGTATAGATGTCTGATCATCCTTCAAAGTCTTATAGTAGTCCATAGATAGATATATTAGACTATTTTATTATTTTATTAGTTAATCATCCTAGTATTTTGTAGCCATTCCCATGGTACCGATCTTTATCATTGCCTTGAATGTTTCTTTGTCAGAGAACTGAGCAAAAGATTTAGTTGGTTGGGTTATTGGCTCTATGAACTTTCTTAATAAATTTGTCAACTACTCAAATTTTTTTTAAATTAATCATTAGTGACCTTGTCATTATCCATTTTCTCAAAATGAGAGATTATACTTGACTAAACATCATGCTTCAGTCTTTCTCTTGTTGGATAACCCAAGTACACTTTAAATATCTAAAAATCGCCAACCACTAAATATTCATTTTATTTGTTCAGTGGAGGAACTGTTATATCCACATATTTTATCCTTGATACATCATATGATATTTTAGAGATGGTCCTGAGGCCTATCTTTATTTTTTTGGATATCTCCAATAGACCAAAGTCTAGAGTGTTGGGAGATACCATTTGTTTCATTTTTTTCAACACTGATTATATCAGCCAATTTAGAGTGGCTAATTATGAATCTTATGTTTCTCTAACAAGAAATATTATCTATGAGTATATATCTAAAGATGATACACTAGTTATTACCATGATAAGTGTCATATATATCACCAATAACACTGCTAAATCTTTGGTTGATGATTTGGATATCTCTTCCCCATTAGTGGGTCTCTCTATTTCCACCTTGTTGGGGGCTTGGGTTACTATGAGAGTGGAAAAAATGGGTACTTGAATGGGTGAAGTAGATGTGAATGTGATTTCTATAGGTGTTAAAGCTAGAAGTGACATAGGTGTAAAGGTAGGCATGTATGGTTGGAACAAGGTAACACATGAAAGGGAGGAAACTAAATTACCAAATGAATCAATCAACATAGTGGGAATAATTAGAGTAGATGAAATGCATAGTGTGATGGAAAATTAAAATGAATCTGTATCCATTATAATGGTTGGGATGGCTAGTAGGATTATAGTTAGAATGATTGAGTCCATAAACATATATTGTTGGGTGGTATTGGTGATTAATGAAGCAGTAGTGGAAATTAGGGATGAGGTGGAAGTGATTGTGGAAGAGGGAGGTGAAGGTAGAGTTGATTGTGCTAATTGGGTAGTGGAGATAAGAGGGAGTATTAGTGTAGTTGGTTGAATATTAGAGATAGGAGGATGGACTACATGTGTTGGTTAATCAATAGATGTGTCCTCCATGAAAAGTGATAGTGGTCGATCCATTAGTTGGGTTATTGGATTTTGGATTTTAAAAGAAGACATTTTTTCCTTTTATTTTTGCTTTCACTTGTGTGATATAGTGATCCCAACTATTTAATCTACTTGGGTTCCACTATTGGATCCCTTTATTATTGTTTCCACTACATCCATATCTTTCACTTCTCTTAACCTATCTATAATATTTAGGGTCTCTTTGGTTATTTTGACCCCCTTATTTCTTAAATAGTTAAATGTTCTATTTATAACCTTAGTGGTCATGTCTATTAAGGACATAGATTTAGGAAGAGACCACCTAACTAGAGGAAGAGGGATTTGATTATCATAATACACCTTGTCTATCGACTACTCATCATCTTTCAAATATTTAGGGACTACAGCCATGTTATAAGTCTTGATTTGTTCCAAGGCCATTCTAGAATAATCTCTCAATCTAACCTCTTCTTCATCTTGTATATCTTCATAGTACTACTCATAAAAAGGAATGTGGAATATTTGGCACCCACTAGACTAGTAACATAGCCAATTACATCATAGAAGGACCTATCATCAATATCTCTCAAGGTCATTTGAGTCATCTCTACATCTACACATGTGGTATTATAAAGGGAAGGGTAGGTGTATCCCCCTATGATGATAGGGAATTGGATCCCTATCTTGTGTCTATTTGATAAGAAAATAGGGTTTCCACAGGTTGCCAATCAAGTTCCATTAGGGCCCATTTGTTTCTTACATACTTAGGGAGGGTGTAAGGACAAACACTAAAACCATCCACTCTAATATATGAATATGTTCAAAACTAAATGAAATATGATCCCCATTTTGCAAATTTTTATTGTTTTAACATCAAACATCTTCTCCTTCCTAGTTATTTTATAAACATGATTATGATGAAGTAAATAAAAGCATAATTGACTCTCTTGAACTATTATTTTCTTACCTCTAGGGTAAGATCAGGATAGTAGTTAAATTTTTTGTTGATTTTATCAAGCACTATGTGATTTGTGTCAGTAATGTTGTTAGTGATTGAATCTAGGTTGGATGAGACATTAAGTCCCTATAACTTGAACTTCATCTCCTTTGTAGACATGTAATATAGATAAATTGGTGTGTCAAAACCAACTATAGAGTTAGATGAGGTTTAGAATTACAATTATAGGTTATTCTTCTACTTTAAACTTGGTGGCATTTTGTCTTACAATTTTAGTGTTGAGGTCATCATACCCCTGTTTATAAAAATAGGGACCCTTGTACATATTTTTAACCTTAACATTGAAATCTTGATATTCTTCACACTATTAAAATTTTAAGATCATCCACGCCTAGAAATTGGCCTATTTATTCATAGTTTTGCTTTAACCTTGCCTAATATTGGTAATAATTGGCCTTCATAGCTTAATTTGTAGGTTTCATGGAGTTATTATGAATGGATCATGCTAGGGATTTTCAAAGATCAGTCCTATTCTGGATTAACTATCCTATGGTCTATGAGAACTCATAGTTGGATTCATGTTTTGAAACCCTCCTTCAGAAAACCCTTGAAAGAGTTTTCCAAGATCTCTAAACAATTTTCATGCAATCAAGTTAAATATTGTGTGGTAGCATGATATCTCTAGAAAACACATGATATTTGCAATAATCTATGAAATCTAAAATGATGTAATTGAATTCTTCATTAACCTTTCAAAAAAGGAAAAGTGGGGTACATCTAGAGAAAATTAGGATAACATAAGGAAGCCTTTGATTTTCCTAATTAAATAATTATAATAAAAGATAATTATCTTATGGACCCTTTATAGCTAATCTAAGGAAGCTTAAATAACATAGAATGGCCATATGATCATATAGGAAAAATCCAATAGGAAAAAGCACTACACTGACATCCCCCCATAAGCGTAACATATGTGAGATGAGAATTGGGTCCTAACATTGAAAGCCTAATGAGGTACCCAAGTACATAGTGATCAACCTCCATAGGAGGAAGAAGAAGGTGGAGTGTCCCTAACCCCAATGAGAGCTCATAGATGAACAAGTTTACTCTTTGTGAAGGTCTTGGTTTGAATATCTATAATTTTCTTTGATGTTAGATAGTATCGAAGATCAATGACTTGCTCATTGATAAGCTTACTAATGAAATACATGTGAATCTCTATGCGCTTGGTCCTTTGATGGAGAACCAGATTATTGAAAATATGGGTAGTGCTTTGGTTGTCATAGTAGATGATTGTTGGCTTATGAAATTAGACACCAAACTTAATTAAAATCTCTTGAAGCTAGATTGCTTCAATAGTGGCATTGATATCCCCTCTATATTTTATTTTTATAGATGATAAAATAATTACATGTTGCTTCTTGCTTGACCAGCTTATTAGATTAAAAAAGTGAGAAACTATAGCTTGAAGTGGACTTTTAACTCTAAATATCTCCATCCCAATCTAAATCTATGTATCTAATAAAATCAACCTATGTTCTTGCTCCATAGTGTATCCCATAGTTTTGCGAACCCTAAATGTAGTGAAGAATCTACTTTGTTGCTTTCTAGTGTAACTCATGTAGCTCTTGCATAAATTGAGATACCAAACCAATTACATAGGATATGTTAGGTCTAGTTTGTGTGAGATATATAAGACTACCAATGAGTTACGAATATGGTGTTGCATCGATGAGTGGTGTAGAATAGTTAACCTCAAGCTTTACACCAAATAAGAAGGGAGTAGGAGCTAGCTCATAATCAACCATTTTAAACCTCTAAAGAAAATCAAGAGAATAATTGGATTGTGATAAAGTTATCCTAAAATTTGATTGAATGATTTCAATCTTGAGAAAGTAGTGCAGAAATCCCATGTCTATCATTGAAAATATATCTGAAAGTGTAGTTTTCACTACTGAGATGGATGATCAAAAGCTCCCTATAATCAGTAAGTCATCCACATAGTGAACTAGGGTCAATAGAGAATCATCCTACCATAAGATGTAGACATTTATATCTGAGTGGCATTAGGTGAACCTGACTGTGAGGAGAAAGGAGTCCATCTTAGCATATCATGTTCGAGGGGCCTATTTGAGTCCATAGATAGATTTTGTGAGTCTGTAGACCAAAGACATATATTCCATAAATCCTTGCGGTTACTCTCTCTCTCTCTCTCTCTCTCTCTCTATATATATATATATATATATATATATATATATATATATATATATATTTCCTTAAGGTCACCATGTAGAAAATCACTCTTTATATCTATTTGGTGAACATCCCATTGATGTGTAGCTGTGATGGGTAGAGTAAGTCTTATAGACATCATCTTGGCTATAGGATGAAATATCTCAATGTAGTCTATGCCAGGCACCTGAGAAAACCCCTTTGTAACTAGATGAGATTTTTATTTATCAATTGACCCATTTGTACCATACTTGGTCTGATAAACCCATTTACATCAAACCAATTTTACTCCTTTAAGAAGAGGGACCAAGTCCTATGCTTTGTTCTTGATTAGGGAACTATAATATTCTTGCATAGAAGAATCCCATTTTAGAATGATAGATGTCTCATGAAAGTTTTATGGATATGATATAATGGCCAAGTATGCATGTGAAGTCCCATGAAACTATGATCATGTATTCTTTGTATATGATGGATTTCCACCCCATCCTCCAACACTTTGAAGTTATTATCTAGCCTAAATAGGACCAAAATTATATGAGATTGGAGAATTAGGAGGTGAGTCCTCATCATCTATAGTATTAGTGTGAGATGGAAGAGGAGTATCCTCATCACTTCTCTCATCACTTAAACTTGAAGAATAATAAGATTCATCATCATCATCATCAAGAGGATGTTGAGGTGGATCTACATCACTATCAAAAGTGGAATCAATGTCCAGTGAGACTTTTGAAGAGTCTGGAGTGCCATGATTATGTTCAAGTGGGCCCTCACTAAACTTGACACTCCTTTTAATAAAAAACTCATGAGTTTTAGAATGTAGAATCCTATATCCCTTAACACCCTCTACATACCCCAAAAAGATGTAAGATTGAATCTGAGGGTCCATTGCCTTGCATTTCTTCTTAAGAATCTAGTTTATTTCTAGTGATCCAAACACTCAAAAGTGATCTACTGCTAGCTTGTGACCATCCCAAGCTTCAAAAGGAGTGATTCCATTCAAAGATTTATGTGGAACTTAGTGCTAAATCTAACATGCATAGTTGATTACTTTGACCCAATACTGAGAAGTAAGAGACTTTGATTGAAGCATGAAATTGGCCATTTCCTTCAAGGTACGATTCTTGCATTCATCCACACCATTATGCTAAGGACTATATGGAACTATGTGTTACATCTAAATCCCCTCTGATCTATAAAATTGCTTAAACATATTATTGACATACTCTCCACCATTTTCAATCCTTAAGATTTTGATGGAACATTCTGACTGCTTCTCCACAAGTGCCTTGAAGTCCTTAAATGGTCAAATACCTTAGACTTCTTTTTGATAAAAACACCCAAGTGCACCTCAAAAATTCATCGATGAATGTGAGCATGTATCTTATCATATTGAATGAAGGTTTTATAAATGGATCTACTAAGTCACTGTAGACTATTTATAGATTCTATTCAGCTCTCCTTTCTTTGCCCTTGTCATATCTCTCTTTTGAATGCTTACCAAGAATGCAGCCATTACATAGGCCATATAATAATTTGACTTTAGACAACCATAAAACCATGTCCTAATGACTAAGTTTCTCTAGGTAACAATAGTTTAAATGGCAAACCATTAATGCCATAGTTTTCTCACTCCATCTACATGAGTAAGCAATGTAGCTAAGGGTTGGTTTGGGGCAAATTATGAGAAGGTATATAGCCTAGAATAATTATTGGCCTTACCATAAGCCACTGTGGTGTCACTATGTATATCCTTGATGACCAATAAATTAGGTGTGAACTCAACTCACTCCCCTGCACCTATGTGAATGATTTGATATACTAATAGAATATTGGTGGATAGTGAAAGAACACACAAATCATCATTGAAGGTCCCATCACTTAATTTTATTGATTATTTACCATTTAATTATATTGAAGTGTCATAACCCATGAGAATTGAAGGCATAGAACATGGCTCTATTTTTGAAAACAAATCCTCTGCGGAGGCCATGTGATAGGAAGCACTAGAGTTAATAACCTAAGTCAAAGGCTAAGAAGCTACTGTAATAAGTGTCTTACCCTTTTTTTCACCATTATTTTTTTGTCTTTACCCTTTGAAAAATACTATGATGATGTATTCTAAGATGACGACTCAAGAACACTGATGTTTTTCTTGTCAAGCATCTTAGTCAAGGTGTCAATCTTCTTTTTCATGCACTACGATTCATCATGCCCAATTTTCTTACAAAAGTTGCATTTAAATTTCTCCTTATTAGGTTTCCCACTTGAGGAGGACTAATTTGATGATTCCTTAGGCTTGGCATCTAATTTTCTATTCTTCTTGTGCTCATGATCAGATTTAGACTATTTCTTCTCCTAGTTTTCACTACTAGAAGGCTACTTCTTGTCTTGATTGAGAATCAATGCATGTGATTTTGAAGACTTAAATGCACCCATTTGATCCAAATTACCTTTCTATTGAGTTAGATCAACAACAAACTCATCAAATGATGGAATTTTATAACTAGATCTAAGTACATGTTTGGTAGCATGAAAGGTAGAGATGAAAACTGAATAGTCGTGACCCAATTTTTCAAGCATGGATAAAATCAATTGGTCATCTATTTTATCAATGCCACATTATTTAAACTATAGTATCAGTGGTTTGAGCTTTGTAAAAAGGTATTTTAGGGTGTCATATTCAATTGACCTCAATGTGATGAGATAATTATCTATATCATGACCTCTCATGATGTCTTGCACTCCAAAAATCTTGTCTAGGATTATCTAGACTTCATTCAGAGTTTTTAAAGATTCAACATGAAATAAAATATCAAGAGATATTGATAGGCATATAAAACCACATGAATCATCACATTTATTATACCACTTAACCTATTATACATCTGTATATGTCTCAGTTTCCTCACCCATAGTAATCTGATAGAGTCCTTTACCTCTCAAAGCGAGTTGTCTGTTAGAGTTACATTCTAGATAGTTAAATGGTGTGAGTGGTTCAATGTTTAGATCCATTAGTGTAAATTAGAATGAGATAAATTACAAGATTGAATTGAAATCAAAAAATAGAAATCACATAATAATATTACCCCCTAAACTATCAAGAATACCCACCTGAAGTTATAATGCACATGCACTCAGTCTTAGACATCAGGTACAGTTGAGAATGCATTAATGAGAAATCAATGTGAGAAAGTATGAGAAGAACATTGGGCACTATCGATAATGAATCCAAGAGGAAAGGTACAAAGGTTTGAAGAGATTGTAAAGCTATTACACCATGTAAAAAATAGATTATACAAAAGTCCTAAAACAATGTCACCAATGCATAGAGCTCAAAAAAATATGCACTTTCAAAAAAAGGGCACCCAAAAAGGACTTATATATTGAAAATTATATAAATTACTAGCTCTTACTCCAACATATTCATGGACCCTTTGAAAAATTAGAATTTTTTTTCCAGGCTTGTGTTTTTCATCCAAAAATCCAAAAAAAGGAAACAACTTAACTCTATTTCTTCATTACCTTTTACCTCAAATTTGATGCCCTCTTGAATGTCATGTGGGTTTGTGTAGTTTCTTGAATTTGGGTTCTTAAAAATTCATTACTTATAAAAAATAATGATTAAAAGCTCTTTAAGAAACTGAATGGGTCTCCTAGTGTAATTTGGGTTCTTCCAACTGCTTAACTTATTACTTATAAGTAGTTGACCCTAAGAAACCCGATTACTTCTCCTCAATGTATTTTGGGATATTTGAACTACTTTGATTATAAAGTAAATTATAAATGAGTAATCACCTTTGGAAAACCTATATTGGTCTTCCTCAATGCATTTAGGGTTATTCAACTTGCATGAATTATTACTTATAAAGCAAGTAATGAGTAATAAGTAGTTGACCTCCACAAAATTGAATACGTCTAACTAGTGTTGATTGGGTTATTAGAGAAGTAAGACTACCCTGAAAGATTAAATTAGTCTACTAGTAAGTTGTCACGCTAAAGAAACTTGATTACTTATAATTAATTATGTCAGAGAAATTGAAGCACTCTAAAAGTTTGATTTGGTCTAAAATCAAATAATTGCCCTCCAAGAACTTGATTACTTCTAAGTAATTGTGTTTTTAGAAGTTGAAGGAGTTCAATAACCTGATTTTGTCTAAGAATAGTAAATAAAGGTTTTTAGGTTGTATTACTTCATCTGTATGGACGTTTGACTAGATGAAAGAAATAGATTTTCTAAAAAATCTATGAAATTTCTCAAAAAAATAAGAACAACCCATTTTAGATCTCAAAAAACTCAAAAAGTATTTACAAATGAATTTTTAATTAAAGGCCTTTTGACATGAGTTTTGAGGTAGATTACGAAAACACCTCCAAGTTCAAAAATGGTGGCCAAGAGAAAAGAAAAACCAAAAAAGTGAATGCAAAGAGGATCTTATCAGGGAGTTTGATGCATGAGGTTGTCAGGATAGCTCTGATACCATGAAAGAGTTTGCCAAGATTTTTGAATAGTTTTCATGTAATCAAGTTGAATCATGTGTATCAATGTGAGATCTCCAAAAAACACTTGATATTTGTAATAAGCTATGAAATCCAAAATGATGCAATTGAATTCTTCATTAACCTTCTAAAAAATGAAAAGTGGGGTACATATAGAGAAAATTAGGGCAACATAAGGAAGCCTCTAATTTTCCTAATTAAATAATTAAAATAAAAGATAATTATCTTATGGACCCTTTATAACTAACCTAAGTAAGCTTAAATAACATAGAATGGCCATATGACCGTGTAGGCAAAATCTAGTGGGAAAAAGCACTATACTAACAACCCTCGCTTAAACCCTTTGTTTGAATTCAAATTTGGTGAGAGAAAATTTGGCAAGAATATTTTAAACCTACTTTAGAATTAAGCCTAAATTTTTATGTTAAGGCATAGTCATGTTTTTAAAACATGACCAAACCTTAGCCTAAAAAATTAAGCTTGGTCCCTTTATATTTCCCCCCTTTTTTTATTTATTTTAAAAGGTTTAACATATATATTTTAAGTGTCCTTCATGTTCCTAGCTTGGTCCCATTTTTTAATGTCATGTGGTCCTCTTTATTACATAATTAGCCAAAAGACTTAATCCTAAGTCCCCGTTCATGTTTATTAAAAAAAATGAGAGCATAGTATTAAAATTGTAGCCTAAGTTCCTATGTCAACCCAAGCCCTAATTTAAGCATCTTACCTCTTTACAGGATCAATGAATCTCACTTCATCATAGAAGATGATCACATGGAGTGAAGGAAACCTAATGAATCAAAAAAAATTATCCATTAGACCAATGGCATGCATTCACTCATATAATGATCAATGATCTATGATTAAGTGGGATAAATGATCAAATAGTGTATGATCATCCTTAAGATCAATGGTTCATGGTTGATTGCCTAGAAAAGATCTGATGGAGCAAAAATAATATTGAAATGTCAAAGGACTAAGGAAACCCTATGAGGATGACAAGTATTACCATCTCAAGAACCCATATCTTAATCAATGCTATATAGACCCTTATTAGGGTCAAATGGAGTCAAAAGTTTAGGAGTCGCATGGAGTCACCATGTGGCAATCTCATGTTCAAGATTAACATTAAAAGGCTTGGTGCATTAAAACTTAGACTTAACCTAGGTTTTTACCCTAAGGCTTATTATATTATTTAAATACAATAAACCTTAGGCTAAATCTTAGGTTATGACATTAATATTCAGAAGGACCCATTTTATTATGACTTGAAAACTTTGGATTTACTTGGTCTAATTTTCATATGCATTGATCCATGAGCTAAAGTAATCCTCTTCATGATTATAGAGACCAATGACATGTGTATGCTTGGATTTTGATTAATGACTTATGCTTGATCGAGACAAAATGATTAGATGAAGCATGTTCAATCCATGATCTATGGACCTATGAACTTTGTGAACTTAAATTTTACATTCTCAAGAATGTCATTTGATGCCTGTGATGCCATCATTGACATCCGTGAGGCCATCAAATTAAGTTCATATATCATCTTACTTAAACATAAGGATGTGATTTAAAAATTTTCTAAGTCTCATTACTTGCATTGTAAATCAATGGGACCCCACCTTTTTGGAAATATAATAAAACCTAAGGGTCTTTGAAAAATGATCTTGTGGTCTAATATTTGCAAACATTGACTTAATTTAAGTATTTATCCTAAGGTTCCAATTTCATTTATTTTAATACAATAAACCTTAGCCTGAAGACTTATATTATGTTTTAATTCAACAAGAGGTCCCTCTAAATTATGTGCCATAAAACTTAGCTTAAATTTTTAACATAAAGTTTTATTGTGTTTATCAACATGATAAAACCCTAGGTTAAAACCTTACATTAAGTTCACTTATTATTTTTGTCCCCTTTATATGTGATCTAAAACTAAGCTTAAAATATTTTAGCCTAAATTTTATGTCATGTTTATTAACATGAAATAAACTGTAGTATAAAGTATTTAGCCTAAGTCCCTTACTATGTCCTGATGATAATCAAAGTTTGTGTACTTTGTAGGATTAATGACATGCTTCATTGTAAAGATCAATCAAATGAAATAAGGAAGATATAATGAATCTAAAGACTTTGATCCATTGAATTAATGGCATGAATTCACTCAGATAATGATCAATGGTCCAGGTTTAAGTGGTACCAAATGATCAATCAGAGTGTAATCAACAAAGACTATTCAATGAGACCTAAAAGGCCCATATGATTGCCACATGGTGAGCACACATTCACTGAAGGAATACAGAGCCTAGAAGTCATGCGAAGGTGCCAAGTAGTATAACCATATAGACTAGTACAAATACAACTAATAACATGCAACCCCTAGGATCATGATCAAAGGTACATGTTGATCCCTAAGAAAAGATCTGATGGTATGAAGCAAAAGATGGATTTTAAAAGACAATGGTTAGTTATTTTAAAACATTAATGAAAAATTTTATGAAAGATACCAAATGGATGCCACCTAGGCAACACACAATCACAAAATGAGAAAATTAAAGATTTGATGGGCAAAAAAAGGTAACGGTATAAAGATAGGGATATAAATAAAATCCAAGGCACAATTTCACCTAAGTTCAAGTTACCATCACCATTAAAGTTGTAAAAAATCCCTGTCCTCCATAAAAATCCATAATTTTAACTCTAATCAATCACAATTGAGTAAGGAAAAGTCAAATTGTTATCTAAAAAAGAGCAGGCTAATCTAGATTCAATTCATAGGCCATTAGTGAGTAAGTTATAAGTTTTATAGTCATGACAAATCATAAGAAACAATAAAGAGATGATGAAAAATTGTATTTAACTTTAGATAATGAGGGAAGAGTCTTTAAGGATATTAAATTTGATGCTACAACATTAAACATAGGAAACAAAAAATGGTCTAAACTATTTTGGACTATTGAGTATATGCAATCGATCACAAAAGAAGAGTAGAAGAATTCTATGATCCTCTAGAGATACAATGAGCTAGTCTCCATCTAGATGACCAGTCTCCACTTATTACAAAACCTGAAAGATCCCCATGGGCAAGCTTATCCCTTTGGTCAAGAAGTATGTGGAGTTTATTGGAGATATCTAGTTTTATCTAGATTTCATAGTGATTAGAATAGAAGGGACCTTAGTTTAACCCCTCAAACTACCAATCCATGTGCCAACTAAATTGGTAGAAAAAGAGGTTGCATACCAACTCTTCAATGTTATAGATGGAGTGTGAAAGAATAAAAAGAAAGGACTCATTCATCCCTTTCCTTTGAACATCAACAAGATTGTACTATAGAATTGAGAACATGTATATGTAATTACCAAACATAAATACTCCTTCAACTTGTAGTTGGATGAATTAAGGTAGTGAGACCCTCATGATAGGGTCACAAAATATTTGAAATCAAAAACAATAAACTACCCTTATGAATACAAGATTGGTGTTCATGACATGATGTATATTAGGGATTCTAATTTCATAGAGGTGTTATCTAGATTGAAGAAGCATAACATTTGGCTTGAGGCTATACTGGCTAGAGATGAGAAGCCTCCTAATGAGATTTGGTAGATGGGGCCCTTAAGATATCACTTGTTTCTTAGACCCTATTTTAGGCCCCCTCTAGAGCATCCATAATTAAAACCATAACAAGCTCAAGCAAAATTTATAAGAGGACATGGCAAGGAAAAATTGAAAGAGAGACCTAGTGAAGGGGCCTCATCTTCAGCCCAACCTAAAAGACCAGAGTCCCTAATTGAGTTCATTGACATGATTTCACTATGTCCTAGGGAGATAGTGGAGGATACACTCAAAGTGATTACTAAGGCATATGGATTTGATGAAGAAGAATAAAAAATTAATTAGCCTCAAGCTCAAGCTGAGGAAGTAGAATAGAAAAATGGAAAGGAAATATCTCTAAACCTAGTTCTAGTTGCACCCTTACACAAGAGGATGGCTAAGTTGGCATTGGTCCTAGTTACAAAGAAGAAGCTAAAGTTAATCTTTACCCATTCTTTGAGTGAGGTTAACTTATTCAAATATGATAATCCCATTCATGTGCCAATCATCATTGAATGGTTCATGTATGAGAAGATACAAAAGATTCCAACATTATAGCATTCATGGGCCATGACCCAAATAGTTAACATCACTATTCATGATGAGCTGAAGTCGTGGATAATGGCTCTAAAGAAATAAGGGGAGGAAATAAACATGGCCACCCGTAGGGGGTCATGTATCACTCAAGTAGAAACCCTTGGAGCCTCAGGTAGCACATAGATGGATGTCTTAGAACCTCCAAAGATCATAGAGACATCATTAAGTGTATAATTCAATCCAGAGACAACAAGATTGGAGAGAGTGACAATAAAGAAGACCATGGTTGGAAATAAGGATTTCACTTTTTAAAGAATTGAACCTTTTATGGGATTAATTATAGTAGGAGGTCAGGCACCTAGTGAACATCCAATCCATGAGGAAGACATAGTTGGACTAGTTGATGCGCATTCAACCCAACTAAAATCAGGCATCAAAGGCCTATATCGAAGGATAGAGAACCTATAGAAGAAAAAATAAAATCTTGAGACATAGGCTATCTTGTCAGTCCTTGAAGAAAAGATAAATATGTTTGAAGCATCTTTATATGACATGTTTAAATCCTTAAAGGAAAAAAAGACAAGGCAGATTTTGTTAGCACACCGAGATGTAGTAATCAAGGGTTTGATGGCTCAATGGTAGAAATCAAGAGACAAAATGAAATAACTAATCAACATATTGATTGAGGGATGGATTCTTGTTTTAAATACCATTAGGATAGCCCATCTGAATTCAATCATTGGAATAATTGTTAATAGGATCCAAGGTTTGAGTGTATGGTTAAAGTACTTAGAGAGGTTCTTGAAGGATGATGAAGAGTTGATAAGTAAGATTGAGCATCTTGTTGGAACCATGATCACTGAGCCTACCACACTTAGATTCTTGGGCATCATTGAATGTGATAATTATAATTATAGGGTCACCTTAGTTATGCAAGAGGTTAGGATCAAAATTTAGGGCAAGTCTGGGAGTGAGAACAATAGGGTCATGGGCATGATCCTGATTGCAAAGGATAAAATTGTTGAAGCAAGGAGTATCAAGGAAGTAATGGCTAGGAATGATAGATATTTTTATGACTTAACAAACTAGGAAGATTAGTACCTCCTAGATCTAGCTATCAAATTTAGGCTAGTAGATGAATAACATTAGAAAGCCATAAAGATTATTTAGGAGTAATAGGGGAGTTCTTCAGTGCAAGGCCCACCAATTAGCTAGTAATATTCTACCTTGTTAAGAAACATTTTAATATTAAAAAGTAGAATATTCTTTTTTAAATTCATGTTCAAAATTTTTAACATATTTTTCTATAGGTTATTCCACTTTGTGAAAGGGAATGTACTCTAGAACTTTGTAAAAATGATAGTAGTCCTTATCTTTTGTACATTTGTAATCTCATGACTGACCGATGTATTTCCTTAGTCTCCTATAAAAGGAAATATCACCATTTTATAAGGAGATAATTTTTTTGAGAAAAATACTTTGTTTAAACTTTGAGAAATTAATACAAGTAAGGAATTCTAAAAAGATTGTCCAATATTTGTTTATGTTTTTGTTATTATGGATGCTTTCTTAACTATTTGTTTGGATGTTCAAATTTGAATGGTTTTCACTAATTTTTGATGTGCATATATGGATGTAGATTTGTTAACTTGTGATTATTATAGGTTAATTTAAATATATTATGTTCATTCCATTTCTCTTTCTTCTCGTGTAGATGTGCAAATGCAATTTGCTTGTGAAGTAAATCTTTAAATTGAATCTAGTTTCTTATTTTCATTGTTCCATCCTTTCCTTAAACAATTGCCTAGTACATGGTTAGATATATGATACATCTATTTCATGTCATGTATTGGTTTGAATATATGTCTTGATGAAATCTAAGATTTTTCATAATGTCTAGACTAAAAATTAGAACACTTTCTTTCTTCCCTACTCTTCCTTTTGTTCCTTTTTTTAACCAAATCACTCTAGTTTAAATTCCAATATAAATCTTCATCTAGATTAATATTTAGTTTATAACATGATAAAATTTCTATTGATAATAGCATATATATCTTAAAATTCACTTAGATTGTCCATGGTGGTTCTCAACCAATAATCAATATAAATATTATGGAATAGTTTATTGCTCTACCACTATTTCACCATAAGTAACCAGATTATAATAATCTGCTACTCGTGATTTGAATTCCATATATTCTAAAATTATAAGTGTCCTTTAGACACAGAGATCACCTATGATACATCTAGAGGCATCAATAAGAATAACTTATGTTGTTTCTATAAGGAGGGTCATCTTTGTGAATTATAGGGTCTTTTCTAATTTTGATGTGTTTTGATCCAAGAATGGTCTTATATTTACATATTTGCATAGTTATTTAGTCAAAAGTGTAAATATCATCAGTCTTCATGATATCTGACCCATATTTATACTTCCTTTAGATAAAGATCAAAGGTCTTTAAGGATAAATGTGTAATTCTTATAAAGATAACTTGAGATCTGAGAATCCAAAGTATTTGAGGTTAGAATAGCTTTTTTTGATCAAATATTGGTGGATCTTTTATGAATATAATTTTATATGAGATTATATTTGTAAATATAGATTATAGTTATGTAATTGGAAACATTTTTGAGCTAACCTAGTTAAAGGTTGATGTCCTCTATTATTCTTTACATAGATATTTGCAAAATTTACTTAATGTGCAATTATGATCCCTATTCTTCATAAATATTGATTTGAAATAATATTTAAAATAGGATCCAAATTCCTCAATCTATAATTGACAATAATTTTAACAATATCACATTCAAAAATAAGAGAACATCTACTAGAATTAGACATCCATAAGAAAGCTAGGCAAGACAAATGTAGGCATAGATGTTTGAAGTCTTTACCAACTTCACCATTCCAAGGTAATAATACATTTGACCTTCATCAAGGTATGGATTGGTTAGGATTCTCTCCTATTAATGTTCAAGGTGTGGTTCATGACCTTCCTCACAATCTAAAAAAATATTTTGCAACTTTTAGTCCTAGTGGTATTGTGATAGTAGAAGAACATGTTAAATCCTTCAAAGCTACATTAAGATTTCTAAATTTCACTCATGAAGATGTATCATGTATTTTGTTTCCTTTAAAATTTAAATATGATACATATGAATGTTTCTAAAAACTACCTAACAATTTCAATACCACTTGGGATGAACTCAATAACATTTTCAGTGATCAGTTTGGCAAAATCATCAACCTTTATGATATGTACCAATAGGTTACCACCCTCAAAGGGAATACAATGATCCTATTATAGATTTCAATGCTAGGATATATAATATGTACAACATAGAAATTGAGCCTTATAAACCTAATTAGTCATTAGCCTTGGAAATCTACAAACATGCTCTTGATCCCATGACTTTAGTATTCATAAAGAGAGTTGTAGGTCCTATGAACACATTAGCTTTAGCCTATGATAAGGTTGTGATATTTAATGACAAAATATAACCTAAAGGTCATATGGCTTACTCTATTCCCAAATAAATCCACATATGCCTACCTTGAATGTATTTCCTAATAAAAACTAGAATGTGTTTGCTCTCAACCAACTCCCAAATCTGAAACAATTACCTCTAAGACATGTTATTACCAATGGAATCACCCTAATCAAAGGGCCTTAGTACTATCCACTATTACTAATAAAAAATACATTTATAATTCATAAAACATAAAAAATGAGAATTATTCCATTCTAAAATCGCTCAATAAATGAACACTAGCTTCCTTTAGCTACAAAAACAAGTTGGTCATACTGGAGAGATTTTTGGTAGAACCCAAAGGCTAAATAGGCCCAATAATAGGTTTAATAATGATATTTTACACAAAAATAATAATATTCAACCATATCCTAAAAATAACACTATGAATATTAATCTTATAGATATTATTTTTCCTAATTATTGTAGAGTCCATTATACTACTAAGCATGGTGAGATTGATTGCATTGAATTTTGTAAAGATTTTGAATCATTTCAAGAAGAATTGGATAATTTTGAGGTAATACCTAATAAATATAATGGTGTAGGTAATTTAGGATCCAAACCTACTGGCTAGACATTCATGGTGGAAATATTTGATTTCCCCTTCCAAGAAGATAATGAACTTGATGATATTCCTAAAGAAGTTCATGCCTTCCATTAGTTCCTAAAAAAGACACATCCTTTAAGGAATAGATAATAGAGACAACCTTTGACTACTTATACCCATCCATCCATCTTTGGTACTCCTTTAGATACCACTTCAAATAATAATTTAGAGCCTCTAAAGGGAAGTACTTCTAAACCTAGTACTGATACTTCCAATTCTTCCAATAGGACTGGTTATAATATTGTAGAAGATATGAATAAAATTAAAGCTAATGTTACTTTTCATTAAATAACACAAATCATAGATCGAAGAGATATATTATTGGAATCCTTTTTGAATAAATATAGTAATATGTCCAAGATTGATAATTCTAATGTAGCTATGTAAAAATCTAAAATAGAGTCCCCACCCTTCTTGATTATAATTAGAATGTTTGGCAAGAACTTGCATATAAATATTTGTTGGATTCTAGTGCCTCTAAAAATATTATGCTTGTCTATGTTTGTAATGAAATTGGTTTAAATCCCATTAAGTATGATAGGGTTGTCACCTAATTAGATAAGTCTAGGGTTAAGGTGATTAAGGAATTGTTAAATGTTCACAAGCAACTAGATTATGAGCTAAAAGTCTAATAATTTATATAAATCCAAGTAGTAGACATTATAAATGTGTATGGACTAATTTTAAGTAGATAATGGATAAATACTTTAAATGGATATATGTCCAAAGACTGTTCACACCTATGGCTACCTTGGAAAGGAGTTCCCAACTAGATTAGAGTTGAAAGGGTGCCAAAAATGAAACACTTGATCATTGAATACAATGATGTGAATGAAAGGTTCAACATAATCAATTCTAATTTGATATTTTTCACCCTAAAAACTACCAAGGTATGTGATCCTAAACCTTCTCATACTATTCATAGACTATGAAAGATACATTTTGGTGGGGCTAGGTATAAATTTGTATCTAGGATAGGCATTGTTATAATTTACCTTGTTGGTAAGAAGTACCATGCCTCTTATAGGCTCAAATTTCCATGCACCAATAGCCTTTTATAATATGAGGCTCTCATCTTAAACCTACAATTTACCATAAAAAACAAATTCAAGGAACTAATAGTTTATGGTGATTCAGAATTGGTAGTCAAGTAGGTAAGGAATGAGTATTAGTGCAAACTATGATACCTCAAGATGTACAAATTTAGAGTTTGAAACCTTATAGAATATTTTGATTCCTTCAATATTATTTCTATCCTTAGGGAGGAAAATAAATCTATTGATGAGCTAGCTTCTACTATAGCTAATCTCATGCTTGACCAAGATTCACCAAACTTTTGCATTGAGCTAACACCTTTCCCTTCTATCCCAGATAATGTAAACCATCTACAGGTCTTTCATGATGACCAATAGATCCTAAACTTCATGACTAGTTTAGGAGAATTTGAGGCTTAAATCATTGATGAGGCTAATGAAAATGTGTTTAGAGAAGATAAATTTGATGGAAAATTCATTCAACTGAATGACAATAAAATCCCTAAGAGGATGATTGGCTTAGAAAGGTTTTTTAATTAAGATAAGCTAGTTGAAGCCTCCAAGATTCGCAAAGTGAGTGGAAAAGAATACAATGTAGTTGATCTTGGACCTCAAGATCAACCTCAACTAGTTAACATTGTAAAAAACTATAATAGTATTGAAAATAAGAGAGCTAAGGAGCTATTACAAAGTACAAAGATGTGATAGATTAGTCATATGATGACTTGAAGATTTTTATCCAAGATTCATAACCCATACTATACATCTCAAGGAGAATTGGAAACCTTTCAAGAAAAATAATAGGACTACAAATCTTATCTTAGAATCCATGATTTTTAAAGAAGTCAAGAGGTTTTTAGATGCTAGAATTGTATTTCCCATTAGGCACTCTACTTGGGTTGTCAATTTAGTCCCAGTTAAAAAGAATATTGGTAAAATTAGACTATGTATTGATTTTAGAAATATAAATAGAGAATATGAAAAGGATAATTATCCTCTTTCCTCTCTTGACCAAGTAATACAAATTATTTTTGGTTTAGACATGATGTCCTTATTAGATGGTTTTTTAGGGTATAATTACATGATGGTAGACAAGGAAGATTATATGAACACAACATTTAAAACTAAGTGTGGTAGCCTAAAAAAGAATGCCTTTTAGACTAATAAATGTAGAAACCACTTTTTAAAGGGTCATGGACCATCATTTTTAAGGCCTAATTGGTAAGTGCATTATAATTTATATGGATGATCTAATTATTTTCTCTAAGAAAAAGGAAGACCATTTCATGTATTTACAATAGGTATTTAAAAGGTGCAGAAGGTATGGAATTTCCCTCAATGCTAACAAAATCATTTTTGTGTCACTGATGGTAAATTATTAGGCCATGTTACTACCAAAAATGGAATATCCATTGATTTTAAATGGGTAGAAGCTATATCAAAGATAGATTCTCCCAATAGTAGAAAAAAGAGCAAGTGTAGACATCAAAAATCCACACACCATGATTTTGAATGTCAAAATCCCCCTAGACCCCTTGGGGACTAATTTCAAATTTTGAACATAAACCAAGCCTAGCCATAGTTAGTTTGACTAACTGATTTAACATACCCCTTTATCAACTTTTTTTACTTGGCCCTCGACCATCGATGGTTAGGGTCGACCATCCCAAAAGTCAACATGCAAACCATCTACCTTGTTTTTATAAAATATCTCATCTAAATCCATGTAAAATACTTTATATGCATGAGTTAAAATTAGAAGACCTGTTTAATGTCTTGTTTCACCTCTCCTTCCTTGCCTGTAGGAAGAGAGGAGTAGGGAGGTGAAATGGATCTACAATTTTTATCAAGATATTGTGTATCCAGAGTTCCCTTTTTGTAGGTCAATCATCATCAACAATCCATCCATCATATCAGAGAGTTGACTTGCCACCACCACTCTACCAAAGTGTCAAGTACCATTACTCTATTAGAATCATTACAAAATCCACCAATAGGCCAACCACTTCAACCATTCACCTAATCAAACTTCTACAAAATAAGTATTTATTTTCCTATATCTAATTACTTTATTTACCTTTCACATTCAACCTAAAAACAACCCATCTCTTAGAATCTAGCTTTGTTATCATGTTAATCTAACCATTTACCAACCTAAAACTACACATAGTATCTATTGATGTTCACCTCAACCATCGATGGTTTGTCTAACCACCGATGATCACCTTGACCACTGATAGTTACCTTAACCACTGATGGTCACTTGAACTACCAATGATCACTATGGAAATAAATTATAGTAATCTATTTTTACCTACCTAACCTCAACAAAATCTAATTATTTGTGTCCTTGCCTATTTTCAGACCCCTTCTTGATTTTTTAAAACATACCCAAGCCATTTAGCACTAGTGTTGACTTGTTTATTATTATATTAGTCATTTATAGTCTATTTCTTTAATAAAAATTTCTTGTGTGTAATTTTAGTACCTTTTGATTATTGATGCAAGGATTTTTTATTCTATTTATAACCTTAATGATTTAAAGATATGGATTGAAATCCCCTAAGGAAGCTCATGCTTTTAGGATCTAGCTAGCACTAGGCAATTAACTCAAGTATCTATCTAACAAATAAATATTATTAGTACTATCTTATTTACAGGTCATCCTCCCAAGCCAAAGCAGAGTTGTTTACAATATTATAATTCAATGTGTGCACAATCACCTAGGTTTTTCAACGATACCTATATCTAGTTTCTTCTTCTTTCCTTTCTCAAAATATAAGTAGAAATTCATTGAAACCTTTTGGCACACCCAGTGGGACCCTTGTGTCTTTACTTGGGTTTATTTTATTTACATTTATATATTCTTCTCTATATTATGTGATCATAAATGAAATCAAAATTTTCTTTTGGGATTAAAATTGAGTGCATACATCAATTTCTTGCGAGCTTATCTCACATAGTTTAGCTTAAAGAAAATTAATTCTATTGTAACATCACCTTTTGTTGCACACACTAAACCAAACCACCTTCATCAATTAAACATCAAACAAACTTGAGATAATCCCTAACTAGGATTTCATTACCTAGAGGTAACCTTAACCTTTCCAGGCAATCCTACTTGGAGGTCATTACCAAGGGGTGAACTAACTCATATGTTTAGTTGAGTATAAACTCTAAAAATCAGTATATATTAGCTAAGCACTTGACACCCTTATCATTTCAATGTGTGAAGTGAGGGGGTAGGACCTAATACTAAGACATGTATTGATTCTAAATAAAAATTATTTTTGAGAGACTAAACACAGCCTAAAACCAACCATAGACTTCCTTTATATTACCCACTCTACAAGCCAATTTCAATCATGCAATTTCTTAAGGCATAATCCAAAAGAGAGACTAAAAATAACTTTAGGGATTATCATACTTTTTAGAGTGTGATTTGATTTCTTTGATAATTTCTTATCTTTTCTTTATTTGAGTGGTGAGATTATTTGTCCTTTCTCTCCCCCCATCTCATATGGTTCTAACTCGCTAGTAGCAAAGGAACCTAGCAAAGTAAAAACCATCACCAAGCCAACCTACCTCTTATACCTCTTCATCTATGGATTACATCTCTAAACCAATAGAATCTTCTCATCCTTTAGGAAGTCCTTTCAATTAGAAAGTTATCGAAGGAGATGCAAAATTTTCCACTTTCTTAGATAACAATCATGTGGCCCTTTAGCACTATCTTAACACCATACCTCACCGTAACCCTGCTTTAGTTCCACCTATGGATCTACCTTATTGCATGCCTTCCCACCTTATGGGAAAAACTTATATTATCATTATTACTACCCACCTATTGAATATTGAAGCTTCCTCATCCATCAACAACCCCTTTGACACTACTATGGAAAACCAATCTACCCAACCTAAAAACACCCTTATACCTTTTACCACTACCAACAACCCCTCCACCTTAGGATCAACCCAGTCACTAGTCACTTATACTCCCCTTACCATCAGAGTACCTACCACTAACATTATCAACCTTCCTTTAGATACATCTAACTTTTTGACCACTACCCTAATTCAAAATCTTGTGGTACATATACCTTCTACCTTACCACTGATCAGTATGAGGGTTACCACCCTTTCTTTGATCACCAACCCAACCACTACTCCGATTCATCAAGTACCTATTACACCAAACCTAGGATACATCCATAAACCACAAGGGCATGTGACCCCACATTTTACCCAACCACCCACATTCACCTACCCTTACGTATCTTACACCCAACCACTAGTGTCCATATATCAATATGTGGTAGCTTCCCAACCTCCTACCCACTATCAATATGTCACCCAACCACCATAATAGTATGTACCTTAGAACCTTCTAGGTGCCCAAACCCAAGTAGACCTAATGAAGATGTTTATGGATAAGATGACCACCTTAGAATCATCCATCTCTTGGGCTCACAACACTTATTTTATGACCAAATGTATATCAAGACCATCCATCCATATGTACCTATCAAACCATAACCTCCTTAATCGTAATTTCCTATGTTCTCTAAATTTTAGAGTAAGGAGGATCCCCAACAACACCTTAGGGCATTTAGGCACTCATGTTATTTTATTGACTATGATGATGCCATCCTTCTCCACACTTTTCTTATGTCCTTGTTAGGACTAACATTAGAGTGGTATAATTCCATAACCAAACACTCTTTGTTCTCCTTCACCTAGCTAGCCCAAACCTTCTTAGATCACTTTTAGATAAACATCTCCAAGAAATTTTCCATCACTGACCTCTACTCTATTTGGTAGTTTGATGATGAATCTATTATTGATTTTGTAGCTTGTTAGAGGATCTTTATCAATCAACTCTCCTTCTCTTTGCTCCAACCTAAATTGATAGAACTTTTTTCTCATGCATGTGCCAAACACATCTCTTCTACATTGCATGTCCAAATCTTCAAAACTTTTGATGAATATTTTACCATAGTGCATAAGTTATAAAATAGAGCCATCAATAAAGGGTAGATAAAATTAAAAAATAATAACTCCACATACAAAACCAATGAAGCTTCCTCCTCCAAACCAAACAACTAGACCAATACTAATACTAAGAGCAAGGGAACCATGAATGTAGTTGTCCTTAAATCCACCCCTCTACCATCTTTCGACCAACCTAATTCCTTTAGTTACTCAAGTTAAAACACAAGGAATTGAAATTTTAACACCCAGAAGTAAATTAATCCACTTGGAGAATCTTATGAGTCAATTTTGGAGAAGTTACTAAAGGCCAACATCATACAATTTCCTCCTATCAAACCACCTCAGCAATTTTATTCTTCTTGTCCTACATCTAGTTGGTATAATTAAAATGATCTGTGTGCTTTCCATCAAGTGATAGGGTATGATGTTAATATGTGTAACACCTTCAATAGCATTGTCTAATCTCTCATTGATAAGGGGAGCTTGTGTTGGATAACCCCAATACACCTCAAAACCAAGCCCTTGACATTTTTATGTAAGCTTTTCCAAATTATTCTCCTACCAAAAATGAGAGAAACATAGTTGAGTGTTCTCATGATGCCCATACCATCAACATAGTTCTTAACGTGCTCATTACTGAGGAAACTAATACCCCATCTACCTATTCTTCACCCCATCCACTTATTGAGGTCATGAAGTTACCTACTCTTCCTTTTGAGACCCAAATCAAGGAACCACCCCTTTCTCCTCCTCTACTTGTTGAGGTAGTGGAGTCACCAACTCCTCCTTCAATTGACACACCCAGATAAACAAACATCACCACATTACCTTCCCCCTCTACCACCCATCAATTTACTTCCCCTTTGGAGGTCATTCCCAAGGAGGAAGCTACCACACCTACACCTCCCATAGAGGAATCAACCATTAAAACCTTTCATCCTTTGATTTAGGAAAAGAATGAGGTTACCATTCCCCTTTCTAAACCTATGGGCCTATCCTTTTAGTCCACCACCTAGGGAATTAAACTAGTCTACAAACACTTCTCTAAATTAATTCAGAGGTTGGAGTTTTTCTCCAAACTTGACATGGATTGAGCCACCTTTTGGGAACAATTGGGGCTCCCTTACATCCCCAAATAGGAACCTCTAACCATACCTTTTGTGGACCAACCCACCACTTCCATTATCCTCACTCTGGCCTTACCAACCAAACCAATAACAACCTCTACCAACCCAATAATTCTTCAACCATCCAATGCACTAAAACCCAAAACAAAAAAATCACCTCCTCCAACCCAACTAACCAAAGCAACCAAAAACCTTGGCACCTTCCCTACCTAGAGTCTTAATCACCCACCCTTTAAACTAGACATGACCTCACCAAACCCAACAACCAAAAACTAATCTAAATCAACCATAGAGGCAAAGGCAATAAAGGGAAAGATATCCAAACTTTTATCTCCTTTAGCCTTGGCCTCTATTTTGGGGCATCATACCTCCACTTTGACTATAAAACCAACTATCTCAACCAAAAATCCACCACCACTTTTGGTTAAACCTTCATAGTTGGTTTTTGATGCATATATCTTCACCACACTAGAGATAACCTAGACACCTACCATGAAACCTCCCACCTCTACTTTATCAACCTCCACTTTATAAAAACCAAAACCACAAACCAAATGCACCACCTTACCCAAACATTTTATCACAAAACCTACTCCTAAAATATCTTCCACCATGACCAAAATCCCTAAACCATATCCACCTTTA
Source organism: Torreya grandis (assembly GCA_037957365.1). Classification (NCBI taxonomy): domain Eukaryota; kingdom Viridiplantae; phylum Streptophyta; class Pinopsida; order Cupressales; family Taxaceae; genus Torreya; species Torreya grandis. Next base: position 171,494 of record JARHVA010005078.1, read on the forward strand.
GATGAATTCTAATCTACCTTTTTTCAAAGGTTATTACATGCCTCTTACTTGACTTTACCTCCTATCAGACCATTTAACCCTCTTGGTTTAAAACCCACTTGATATAATGACCACCACATATGTTCCTATCATAAGACAATAGGGCATGACATGAAGAACTACAAAGTTCTCCAAACCATAATCCATTGAATCTATGATGAGGATGATATATTAATAGATGAACCTCCCACAAGCCCTATACCAATCTAACTAATAGAACCTACCCAACACCTAACTACCCTTCCACTCTCACCTCTGAGTGATGAGGATCCAAACCAATCTCCTACCCCAATTCCTCCCTCTATCTATACTATATATGTGATCACATGATCACATGCTCAACAAAAGGATAAAGGGAAGACTAAAGTGACCATTCCATGGATGTAGCTATCTTCCACTTCCTAATGAAATCAAAATCAAGTGCCCTCACCTTTAGACAAACCCAAGTTATCTATCTTGGGTACCTCCCAATCTAACCCCTATAAATCCATTAAGAGAGTGGTACTCAAACAACTTCACTCAACTCTAATGAAGATGAGCTTATATGAGTTCATTACTACTCCACCTCATTATCACCAAGTAATTATAGAGGCATTACAATTGGTATAGGTCCAACCTAAAGACCCTCAACCTCTATCTACCTTTGTTGGCACTTAAAAAATTTCCAACCTTATCACCTTCAAGGATTCAAAAATACCTTCTATACATTTGATTGACCCAAATCTCCCTCTCTTTATTATGATTTACATCAATGAAACCTACATTAAATGGGTCATGATTGATGGGAGAGCTAGTATTAATATCATCTCCTCTCATGTCTATAACCAACTCAGTCTATTAGAAAATGTCATTTCTAAAGCCTTAGCTATCATCTGATCCTTCAAGACATTGTGGCCACTACCTTGGGAACTATTATCCTTCATATCCATTTAGGACATTGCATATTCCTCAATCTCTTCTATTTAGTGAAGGTGAATTCCAATATAATGTTTTGTTGAGATGACATTATATCTACTCCATGGGTTGTATCCCCTCTACCCTTCATCATTACATCAAGTTTAAGCAGGAAGGCTAAGTCATCACTATCTAAGTTGACATAAGTTCCTTCTCAACATGCAACATGACCTATCACCCCAATGATGTCCTCATACCTCCATCTAGCACACACTTAGTAGATAAAGACCAACCTTCCACCACAAAATTGGACATTATCTCCTCTTCCACCAATAAGGCATCTAATAGATCATCCATACCTTCAGACCAAATTCCCACCATAGACCCTTTGGAATTAACATTCCACCACCTTTCATTGGGGGAATATCACCTTTTATCCCTTGATGCTTTCCTTATTCTTCACAAGTATCATAAACTTACTAACCAACAAGGATATGGCCCTAATGTTAGAACTATTGTTCCTTTTGGACCTCCCCACTATCAAATCCATTTCATCTATGAGGGACTCAACAAACCCATTTCATCTATGAGGGACTCTACAAACCCATTGGTAATTTTACCACCTCTCTTTCACCTTGACCATTTACCATTAGTTTCTCCTACCTATATAAACTAAGATTCACCAAGAAATACCTTCATTGGTGTGCTTGGAAGGGATTTGGTCTTAGAGGATACAAACATGGCCCACATGAGTTGATTTCTATTGAGACTAGAAAGCCTCATGTGATCCAAAACTCATAAGTTCTAGTTGATAAATATTTCAAGAACACAAAATAACATAGTAACAATGAATTCTCTAAGAAGAGATGTATTATTACTCAATATCACAATAAAACTATATGCTTATCTCTGGGAAGAGATGTCTGCTTTTCCATTTCATGTTACATATTCATTTATACCTATTTTTAAAGTAAGGGGAGTATGTGTAAGGTCACCAATATTTAGGAAGATTAAGTGGTTTGACTTCCACACTTTAAAACAATATAAAATTTGAGGAATTACTATTTTTAGAAACTTACTATTTTTATACTGCACTACTAAAATTGAAATTTTGGGCACTTACATTGGTTTTTTAGAGGTCAAAATTCATATATCAAATTAAAATTCCATCTCACAGTGTTCTCCTCATTCTTATATTTTCAATGGTTCAAATGGTGAGTCAATTGGAGTTATGGTGCAAAAGTTATGGCTCCTAGAAGTTTCGTCATCAATTGGGGTGGAACTGTCACCCAAATTATTGCCTAAATTACTGCCCAAATCATTCCTCCCTCCTTGAAAATCAATGGTCCACATTGTATCAATGTTCATCATCAGTTGTGGTAGTTGTGTATTGACTTGATTCTCTATGAGCCACTCACCTTGGTGGCTAAGCTAGCCCCTTTCGACCACTCGATAAAGTGGAATAGAGCATCCTCTTGTCTTCATCCAAGTGTCCATAATCTGATCCTCCTCCACTGGAGAAAAAATTTGTGGATCAAGATCATCAATGTCAAGTTGTTATGTTAAAACTAAAGTTTCCAATAGATGTGGATGATATGGTTTGAGGATCTCTACATTAAATATTAGATGCAGACTAAGGTAGGCTGGTAGGTTTAACTCAAAAGCATTTTCTCCAACTTTTCTAGTGAGGGTGTAGGGACCATATTGCAGAGGCTAAATTTTTTTGTGTGGGCTTTCAAGTCATTCCTTTTAAAGCCACAACCAAACCTTATCACCCACATCAAAATGGTGTGTAATCTTATGTTTATCATGGCATTACTTATACTTTTGATTCATTTTCTCCAAGATGTCATGAACTTGCTACAAGATGTGTTGCATTTGTTCAATGAACTTTGTTACTTTTTCTACCTCAGATCTTCCATGAGGTGTGTATTCCATTATGGAGAATTTAATATCTATATCAATTGGTGCCATGGGTTAGAACCCAAATCATACTTGGAATGGACTATGCTTGGTCAAGTTGTGCAGGGCCCGATTATATCCATGTTATATGAAAAGAAGCCCTTCATTCCATGTATGTGGATGTTTAGAGTGATACATCCAAATCATGTGAACAATAAAGTGGTTCACCACCTCTATCTAACCATCAGTATATATATGGAAGGCTATGGACTTCATTAGCTCAGTATCCATCATCTTCCATAGAGTGGACCAAAAGATGCTTAGGACCTTGTTGTCTCGATCTGAGACAATGGACTTGGGGAGACCAAAATGGAGCCATATATGACTAAAATATAGTTGAGAAGTTTCTTCAATAGACATATTTTTCTTACAAGCAATCATGATATCCATTTTTGAAAAATGATCAACTACCACAAAAATACAGTCCTTACCATGTTTTGAAGTGGGCAAACCTAAGATAAAATCCATTAAGATAGATTCCCATGGCCTGGTTGGTTCTGGCAATGGCATGTACAATCCTTTCTTCTTATTTGTTGACTTGGCTATCACACATGGGGTACAATATTTGAGATATATTTCCACATCCTTTCACATATGAGTCAAGTAGAAGTTTTTTTTAAGAACTACCAATGTATTATCTATACCAAAGTGTCCATCTATCCTACTAAAATGTGCTTCCCATATCATATTTTGTTGCTTTGCAACTGGAACATAGATGTGCCCCATATGACAAAGGACATTATATTTCAAATATAAATAAAAAACATGTTTACCTTTTTGAATCACCTGATATGTATCAGCAAAGGTAGGATTTGCTTCATACAGAGCACCCCAAGTGGTAGTCTCATGTCCACACAAGTCAAGAACTATTGTGAGTGCAATAATTGGCAAACAACTCAGATAATTTGTAGCTATATTTGAGCTCCCCTTTTTGTGTTTGATTATTAGATGGAATTTTTGAATATAAGTGGCCCACTTTTGGTGCCTCTCATGTCATAGTTTACTCTATGTCTAGATGAAGTTAAATGGTCTGTGGTCAGTGTGGATGACTGTCTCTTTTCCCAAGATGTAGTGTTTCCATTTTTTCTAGACTTGCATAATGGCATAGATCTCCTTATCATATGTCAGATATTTCCTAACTATATCAATAAAATTTTCACTATGATATTCAATAGGATGGCCATGTTTCATGATGATAGCTCATGTGGCATATTTAGATGCATCTGTCATCAACTCAAAAGGTTGATGCAAATCTGGCAAGGAAAGAATAGGGGTTGAGCAAAGTTTATTCTTTAGATTCTAAAATGCTCTTTTTTGTATTTCATCCCACTAAAATGTAGCTTTAGCTCCTCTAGTCACTTAGGTTAGTGACCAAGAAACATGTGAAAACCTAAGAACAAACCTGTGATAGAAATTTTCAAGACATAAGAAGCTGTGAAGTTCTGTGAGGGTCCTTGGTGTGGGCCATTCTCAAATAAGACAAATATTTTCTAGATCAACATGGACCCCTTCCTCATTCACAACATACTCAAGGTAATAAATTTTTGTCATCTTAAATGTGCATTTATCAATATTTGCATAGAACTTGTGCTCCTAAAGAGTTTGAAGAACCTTACGAACATGTTACAAATGTTCCTCCCATGTTCTGTCATAAATGAGTATGTCATCCAGGTAAATGACCACAAATTAGTTGATAAAGGGTCATAGGATGTCATCCATCATCCTCATGAAGGTTATAGGTGCGTTAGTCAAGCCAAAAGGTATAACCAACCATTCAAAGAGCCCCTCCTTAGATTTGAATGCAGTCTTCTAGGCATTAGTGGGATCGATGGAAATTTGGTGATAGCCAGATTTGAGATCAATTTTGGTGAAGAACTTCACACCACAGAGTTGTTCTAATAGGTCATCAATCTTAGGGAGAGGGTAGCATTTCTTCATAGTGATTTTATTTAGGGATCAATAGTTAATGCAAAGCTTCCATGTTCCATCTTTCTTTGGTACCAAGATAATTGGGCTACCATAGGGTGAAGAGCTTGGCCTGATGTGACCATTTTAGATCAATTATTGAATCTATCTTTTTATCTCATCATTCTCCAAAATTGATCTATGATACATAGGACTGTTAGGCAAAGGTGATTTTGGGATCAAATCAATAAAAAATTTTACTTGGAAATGTAGTGGAACTCCTGTGGGTGACTTGAATAAGTCATCATATTCCCCTGTGATTCATCCTATCTACTTTTGTTGTTGTGTTGATTGTGTAGTCAAGACTACAACATTGGCCTTCTTGGATTTATGTGGTTTGGCCAACATGAGAACACATTACTTTGTCTTCTCCACGAATCTCTTAAATTTCTTAGCACTAATTAGGGAGACAGATGTGGGAGGTGGTACCTCTAGTACCCTATAACACCATGTTCCAAGAGTGAGGGAAATTCTTCAAGTTTGTGATTCATAAATTACATGTTACTCATACATGAATGGTTGACCAAGGAGTACATCACAAGCATCTAGATTGACCACATCACACAAGAGTTCATCTTGGAAAGGTTTTATTACATATGAAAGAAGACACTGATGGGTGACATGGAGGTCTCTCCTTGGGCTCAACCATCTTATACTATATGGCTTTCAATGAGGCTTCATGGATAGATTTAGACTTTTCATGACTTTAGTACAGATTAAATTCTTTTGACTCCCAGAATGAAATGTAGAGGCTTACCTTTTACCCGTAATTTAGAGTGAAACAATCTTTCCTTGTCATCTACCCTTTCTTCATAGGTTTGTGATGAAGTGATGATGGTGTTGGGCTTAGCGTCTACAATTTATTCTTCATCCTCTTCGACTATGGGTTGTGTATGAGATAGAGTAGTAAATGTTGAGTATTGTGACTCAAAAAGTAGTGACTTGATGGCTTAACATTCTTCTTTGGAGTGAGTTCTAGTTTTGTGGTAATCACACCATTTTCTAGCCTTCCCCTTCTAGGGTTTCTTATCTTAAAACTCCTTTTTCTTCTAATTTTGGCCTCATTTTTGACCTTCCTTGTCACTTTTCCATTTTGAGGGCTAACTCTTTGTATTCTTTCTACCATGCTTCTACTCAATCTTCACTACAAATTTATATGCCTCACTGAGGGTTTACAAATTGAAGAGTTCCATTTCCCCCCATATGTACCATTGTATTCTATCTTGATATTTTAGAGTCTTATGTTTATCATTTTCTTGGATGCCTAATCTTACAGACAAATAATGAAAAATATCTATGTAATCTTAAATAGTTTGGTCCTTACCTTGGTGAAGTTGTTGCCACTATATGTACAAATCATCATATGTTCCAATGGGATAGTATTATTCTTTCACCACTTCCAAAAAATCATCCCATGTAGGTTCCATCTCAAGACTAATGTCATCTATATTGAACCTCTTTTTGTACACTTCCCACTAGTTTTTCACGGGCAATGATGCTTTCAAAAGGGCAAAAGTGATCTTTTCTCCATCGATGAATTTGTTTACAAATAAGTAGGAAGATAATTGATCTAACCAATTTTATACTACATTAGTATTTATTTTGCCTTCAAATTTAAGAATATAAAATTTCACCTAAACCTTAAAGGATGTTGGGGCACTGAAAGGATGTTCCATGGATGAGGAGCCAGGAAGTGTAGCTGAGGAGCTAAAATTTCCCATTGAGAGTTATTGAATAATTTAGGAAAATTGTTGTAGCATATATGATTTTTATCATTAGAGGGATTCATTCACCATTTCCTTAAAAGGATTCTATGTCTCGGTGTCATCTTCCATTTGAAGTCACTTGGAGTGAATAGGTGCATAGTTTGGAAGCTCTGTTGTTTTCCACTCAAGCTTCTTGTAGTCTAACCTTGTCCTCAGGATCATACACTCTCAAGACAAACTGTTCTGATACCAATAATCTAAAACTTAGAATTTTTGGTTGATAAATATTTCAAGAACACATAAATAACATAGTAACAATGAATTCTCTGAGAAGAGATGTATTATTACTCAAGATCACAATACAACTATATGCTTATCTCTGGAAAGAGATGTTTGCTTTTCCATTTCATGTTACTCTTCATTTATACCTATTTTTAAAGTAGGTGGAGGATGTGGAAGGTCACCAATATTTAGGTATATTAAGTGGTTCGACTTCCATGCTTTAAAACAATACAAAATTTGAGGAATTACTATTTTTAGACTATGCTACTAAAATTGAAAATTTGAGCACTTCCATTGGTTTTTTGGGTGTCAAAATTCATATAAAGATCTGAATTCCATCTCAAAATTTTCTCCTCATTCTTATCTTTCCAATGGTTCAAACGACAAGTCAATTATAGCTACAGTGCAAAAGTCATGGCTCCTAGAAGTTTCATCATCAATTGGGGTGGAATTGTCACCCAAATTGTCACCTAAATTGCTGCCCAGATCATCATGAGAAACATGGCCTCAGTTTAATTTTACCCATCAATAAGAAAACCAAACCACCTACCACCACCATTATTAAGAAATATATCCCTTCCTCACCAACCTCTTTTCCACCTGAGTATGAGGAGGAAAACATTATCCCACCTAACATTTTTCATCATCAACATGATAAGCCTTAGACCCTTGACTTATCAAAATAAGGGGGAAACCGTAATCATCCCTTTTACCCATACTAAGATGATAAGAGATGACTCTAATACCATTAATATTTTCTAGTAATAAAATGATGATTCCATTCTCACCTACCTTGGTGCCTCAAATTTTTCCATCCATAAATTCATTCCTCCTAAGACTTTGAATATGTTGAATGAATCCACCATGGATATCAAATTAGTTACCTTGGATGACCCCTACATTTTCAAAATTGGCCAATTTATGAACTCCAAGGAACTTAGGGAATTCACCTCCTTTCTCTAAAACTTTAGCATAACATTTGCTTGGTCTTATAACAACATGCCTAGAATTAAACCCACCATAGTTACCCATAACATAGTCACCAACTATGATGCCAAGCCCATCAAACAAAAACTTTGATGCATACACCCTCACATAGCCCTTCTAGTTAAAGAAGAGTTTCAACACCTTCTATCTATCAATTTCATTCAACCCATTAACTATCCCCAATGGGTCTTGAATTCCATGCCTATCACCAAAGTCATAGGGGGACTATATATTTGTGTGGAATTTCATGACATCAACTTCACTTACCCTAAAGATGACTTTACTCTATTGAGTATTGACTAACTAGTTGATCTTACAACTAGCCATGAGATATTATCTCTCATGGATAGATTCTTGGGTTACAATCATATCTTAATTTCCCCCAAAGATTAGTACAAGACCACCTCTACCACCCTATGGGTAAATTTTTTCTATAAAGTCATACCTTTTAGATTAAATAAAATTGGTGGAACCTACCAATGTGCCATGACTTATATCTTCTATGCCCTTATCCATAAGATTTTAGAAGACTATGTGGATGAACTTCTTGGAAAATATAAACTCTAAAAGGATCATTTATCCATTCTCAAGATCATCTTTAAGTGACTCCATTACCACATCCATCTTAACCTCAAAAAATGTATTTTTTGGGTCTTTTTAGGAAAGATCCTCATCTTTATTGTCTCCCTTTAAAGAATCAAGGTTGATCCTACCAAGACCAAAGCCATCCTCAACATGCTTCCTCCAATCAACCTCAATTAACTCTATAGTTTACAAGGGAAGCTCCAATCCATTCATTGATTTATCTCCCAAATTTTAGACTGATACCAACCCTTCCACAACCTTTTGAAGAAGAATGTCTCTTTTAAGTGGAATAATGACTATAAAAAATCCTTTGATTCACTCAAAAAGTACCTTTTATCTCCACCTATTCTCACCCTCAAGGATAACCAACCTTTCTACCTATATATCTTCATGACAAACCACTCCCTAGGGGCAATGATTGCTCATCAAGATGAACAACATAAAGAATAATCTATCTACTACATCAACCACATGCTTGTAGAGTATGAGAATTGGTATACCCATACCAAAAATATTTTCTTAGCTTTAGTATTCATGGTCACCAAACTTTGCCACTACCTCCTTAACTACAAAACCTGTGTCATAACCCATACCAACCTACTCAATTATATGTACTATAATCCATATCAAAACTAATGTCTAGCCATATGGATCATTATTTTAGTAGAGTTTGACCTTGAGTTCCTTTAGCAAAATTTAATTAAGGGGTAAGTCATTGTTGACCAATTGGTTGAAGCACCATTAGTAGATAACCAACCTCCCCCTCTTAAGTTCCTTGATGAGTCCATCATGACCCTCTCTCATGTGGACTTTACCTATCAAGTCACCATGTTCTTTGACAGATAAAAATGTTAATGTGGTGGGGGAGCTGGTATCATCCTTATTCCCATTGATTGTAGGCCTCTTCTTTTGCCCTTCAAGCTTGATTTTGAATATACCAACAATATGGCTAAGTAAAAAACCCTAATCATAGGCCTTCAAATTACATTAACCCTAAGAGTCAATATGATCAACATATTTGGTGACTCATAACTTATGGTCAATCAAATAAATGGATCTTACCAGTGTAAGAATGATGTTTTACAATAGTGAAAATAACTAGTTGACAAACTCTTAGCATCATTTAAATACTATCATATCCAATCAACAATGTGATCTACCAATAAGTTTTCTGATACCATGGATTCATTTGCCTCTTAGATCTCATCTCTACCCTTTGACTCCAATCTATTTGTAATTATCCATAAACTTACCCAGACTTCCTATGTCAAACTAGATTCTCCCACCAGTTTCAATGTGAAAGAAACCTAACCTAACCTTTGGTATTGATAGAACTTCAACTATCTTAACCTTTCCATTGTTCCTTCTAGGATTTATAGGAATGATCAAAGAGAGTTTATCTAGATTAATTCACATTATACCATTATTTGGGGTATTATTTATAAGCACAACTTTGATGGTCTCCTCTTCTATTGCCTACACACTCATGAAGCATCTCACGCTATCAAGGAAACACATGATGGTATCTATGGGGACACTTTAGTGGCCTTGTCATAGATAAATGTATCCTTCACCTTGGTTATTACTAGTCTACCCTTAAACAAGACTATTATGATTATGTGAAGAAGTGTGTTAAATCCCAACAACATGCTAGTTTTCATTACACACCTAGCCATAGTTTTCATGTTTCCACTATTTTTTAACCCTTCTAATAATGGTGTCTAGATCTTATTTGTGAAATTAACCCCCATTCTTCATAGTGACACTATTATATCATCATTGCAATTGAACATTTCTCCAAATGGGTAGATGTTATTCCTTTTATATTGACCAAAGTAGAAAAGATTGTCAATTTTATTAACCTTCACATCATCTATCATTTCATTGTTCCTCACAAGATTATCACTAATAATGGTAAATCCTTTAAAAACAAACAAGTTTAGGATCTTTGTGATGATTTTGGGATTAAGTTAAGTTTCTTCTCACATTATATCCCTCAAGTAAATGGATAAGCATAAGCCTCTAACAAAACTCTTAACAACATGCTAACTAAAATGGTTAATGCATCTAGTCAGGATTAGCATTTACACATCCTATTTAACTTATGGGCATATTTTACTAGCATTAGAACCCATACGGGTGCTACCACATTCTCTCTTATGTTTAGAGTGGAGGTAGTCTTGCTTCTCAAATTCCAAATTCATTATCTTCATATATCTTTACAAGATTTCATGTCTAAGGATGATTATCATCAGCACCATTTATCTCAACTTAAGCTACTTGATAAACATCTCCAAACCAACCTTACCCATCTCCATGTCTATCAAGAGTGCATCAAGAATGCCTATTAAAAACACCTTAGAGAATGATAATTCAACATCAGAGACCTCATCCTAAATGAAAATCACATGTCACCAATATGGAGAAAACAAGTGAGATAAGTTTGATTTCAATTAGCTTAGACCTTATATTATAACCCAGAAGTATAGATCAATATCTTATTAGTTGTCTTATTTTGAAGGAAAATCAAAACCTAAGCCCCTCAATTCTTCACATCTACATTCATTCTTTTGTTAAGAAGGATTAATCTCACCTTTTATTTTAAATTAAGTCATCCTTTGCTTTCAAAACCACATTCCATCTCCCTATTTTTAGGGGTGATTAATTAAAACTAAATCATGTGATTATCCATCATAGTCATAGCCTAATCTTGAATAATAGGTTCCATGACTCTACCCATGGCATGATTCTCATGTTACTTTCCACCCCTTTACAAGATGGATTCCCATGATCATTTTCACCTAAACCTTTTTACACCTAAACAACCTTCGTGTGCTTTTAGTTTTTCCCTCATAAAGGTGAACCCTTAAGCCAAACTAAACAAGTCTATGTCAAGAAAAATTAAATAAAGCAATAAACAACAAATTCCAAAGCAATAGTAATCATAGGTCATTCTTAGCATTTACAGACTACTCCCTCAAAGGATAGCTATTGAAAACATATTTGAAATTGACAAAATCAAGGTGGACTACTCCCTTGAAGGATAGCTATTGAAGACATATTTTAAATTGACAAAATCAAGGTGGACGACTCCCTTGAAGGACAACTACCAAAAATATTGAACAAAGAATAAAAAATCAGACCACTCCCTTGAAGGATGGTTGAGTAAAGCATTTGCCAAAATAATAAATTTCTCGGAAGCTTCCTACATCAATCAGCTTCCCCAACCCACAAGCAACAAAAGAAACATACCCATTATCAAGCAATAACAAAATCAATATTATTTTGAAAGTTGTAATCAGCTCTCATAAAGCAAACTAAATAGTGAAATATGTAATCAGATTTCATAGGTAGACTTCCCACATCGATTAGTCTATATATTTTATAACATAGACTTGTTTATACTAAATCTTTGAACACCTATAGAAGAGGCATGCTAGTCTCATAAGAAGGTTCCATTTTCATCCATTTCTCCTTTATACACTATGAGCAAAGGATTTTGAGCTTACATGACATTATATGGTCAAGACACCTTTTCAACCAACTAATAAATTCTAATGTGAAGAATTTGAAGGGATTATGTTCATTAACCAAATCTAATATTAATTTTATTTTAGTCCTTATTAAATAACAAACATCATGCCCTCTTTTTATCCTATTGTGACTAGTTGATATTTTCACTATGGTGTTTGTCTCTTGATTATATTATTTCTCTTCCCATCTAGTTTTTTTTATTAATTTACCTCATGTAATTCAACCCCAAGAAGAATAATGCATAACCATAATCATAACCATAAAAATCATAATAACACCATAGCATCCATGAGAAAGAAAGCAATCAACCATTTTCATCACATGTCTAAATCTAAATAATAAAGCATATACTCATTAAAATTTAGCATGTCATAAAAAAATAAGAAGCATAGTCATAAATAAAATCCATCTCATGCCTAACTAGGTGAGTTTACATCAGTGTCTAGCATCCATAACATAAACATAATCCATAAGCAATATAAACATCACATCATAAGAATTAATATCAAAGCAAATCATAGACATGAATATGATCAATAAACAAAGACCACATATATAACTCATGATTCAAATAAATATCATAATATATACAATATATATACATGTCTCTCTTTCTCTCAAAATGTACATCTCACTCCATTAGCTCAAAGGCTCAAATTAAAATGATATACAACAATATATAAACATATGTTCAAGCTATGCCTTGTCTATGCCCTAGGTGTACCACTATCTCTTAGAGCACTACTACATCATAGTGCATACCCCATGTAGTATCTACCTATCCCCCAAATGTACTTATCTATCTCACTGTAGATGCAACCCACTAACCTAGAGTTGGCACACTAGCACCACCTACTAAACTATTTCTATACTCACCCTGTTAGGGCTTCATTGGGAAATGAGTGAAGACTATAGCCTCATAATACCATAAAACCTATATAGTGGATAGGTAACTCTATATATCAGTGGTCCTTGATGGACATACTAGTGTTTTTATTGCTCCTTTGGCCTGTCTCAGAGCATATTGCTCCTAGGTGACCTAGGATAGTGTATCTCTAGCTTGGTTCCTCTCACTTGTCATAGTGTCTAATTGACCCTATAAAGTAGTAAATTAACCTTTTAATGTATCCATTTTCCCATATAATTTTGTAATATATGCCTATGTAATGGCTAGTACTACTCCTACCTATCCATCGAGGCTATCCCCTTATGTTTGTGTCTTCTTGCCCCCTCTCCTAGTTGGGTCCACATCTATCAGCCTCCTACCACCATCACCATCACCATCACCAAAATATATAGCCACATTAAAATACTAGTACCATGTAATGCACCAATCTTCAAAGCTAACATCATCTTTCTAGTGTTGGTTAGTAGCTCCTCATGATCTAATAATGTAAGTACTAGATGTGGCTCAAGTAATAGAATCTCTAGGTCCTCATGCATGTATCTAGGGAATGTACCTATAATACTATGAACTAGGTTGAAATATCTATGCACCATATCAAAAAGGATAATATCTACCTCCCCATCCTACCTACTAATTATATACCTATAAATCTATAGAGATATATACCTATAAATCTATAGAGATATGGTCTGCCTCCTATAGCCAAGTGATACTAGAAATTAGACATAGGGTATCCAAATAATGTCTCCAATCACTAGTGTACACCCTTGACTAATCCACATCATGTGCACCTCTCCTTGCACCTAAAGTGGTGAAGTCACATCTCCACTACATGAATCCAATTAAGAAATCTATCTGAGTATATCCCATTTTTGGTATCCCTATCAACCTCAACACCTGAATGTGATCTTAGGCCTAAAAATGTAGAACCAAACCAACACTAATGCCATACCTCTTATGGGCCCTGAATCCCCATAGTTCCATGTATATATGCACCAAAATAATAGGTACCCATCCAAATACTATTTTCTCCAATAACATCTTAGCTAGAAGCCCCAGTAGAAAGTATGGGAATCTCCCACTACTCAATTTAAGAAGAGCAGAGCATGAAACATCCATCATAATCATAATCATCAATTTTTGCTCACTTAACACCCTTATGTATAGTGTGTTATATCTAAATCTACCAACATGCCATCTGACCTGATCATAGTCATCACCATATAGTAGTTCAAGGTGATCCTCATGTTCCTCTTGCTCTATATGGTATATTAGATCATCTTGAAGATGTAGCTATGTGATCCTATGAACATTGTCTGACAATATCATCATCTCACCAATTGGTAGTAACAAGGTGTTTATAGTTAGATCCCATCTCTCAATGAGAGTTATGATCATGGATTCATCCTAAGGCACATGCTGATAATGCCTCATCACTCCTAGCTCAACCTCTTCTATATAGGCCTAGTCAACTATGGTCATCCCCTAGTGGATCTCTATGAAGATGTATGACACATGATCATGCATCTATATCTACTCATAGGCCTATAAATGATCATTAGCCCAAAAATTAGTTATCTTCACTTTGCCTATGTATGACCCATATCTTTTTCTACACCTATACCTTGCCTATTTTACTAAAACATTTATCTCACCATTTTCACCTAAGACACTTAACCCAACCCTTTAATCAAACATTTAGAAAACCCTAAAAAACCTGAACCCTTAACCTTTAAAAACCTTTCCTTAACATTCCAAAACTTACCTGACCATCGATGGTCATAGTAACCATTGATAGTCAGGTACCTCTATTAATGATGGTTATCAATCGTCAATGGTTAAGGTAACTATTGACATTCACTATGTGTGATCATCAATGAAAAATCCCTAACCCTAACCTTCTCTAAACCAACTAAAAAAAATCACATCTTCCCTATCAAATTTCACATATTCTTACCCTAACCTATACCTTACCTAGAATAACTCCCCAATTTGAAATTCACCCACCCATTTACACAAAAATAATCAAACCCTACCTAGGGCACAAAACCTAAAACCTACCTAAAAAATAATTATTGCAACCACTCTCAAATACAAACCCAATACTATAACAAGCTCAACTACGCTATAAAAATTAAGGCATCCCATACCTCATTCCATGACTACCATCAAGGAGTAAGCCATATACCCACTTGTCCTCATCTATGTCCCTACCCACCCTGCATCTTCATTGGTCCTCTCGATCCACTCTTCACCTCAAGTAACAGTCAACTCCTCCATAATCCTCATCAGAAAAAAAAATTTACAAATGCCAAAATGCTAGAGTTCAAGGTCAACAAGTTAATATGAGTGAAATGACATTTAATTTTTACTTTTAACTACCAAACTTTTATGGTTTTCACCCTGACCATCGATGGTCAGGGTGACCATTGATAATCATAATTTGGTCCCCTGGTCATCAATGATTAAGTTCTTCCCATTTTACCAAGTTATCTCTTTGATCAATTTTTTTACTGCACACATCACAAACCAACCCACCACTAGAGACTACCTTGTCTACCCACCCTGACCACCTCATCACCTTTCCATTGGTCTATTTTGGCTCAACTATTGTGTAATTTTTTATGATATTTTACCTAGTCCTTTGACCATAGTGACAACATTGCCATGTTGACCACCTTTTACCTTACACCACCTCATGTTTACCAGACCCACTTGTGTCTTTTTAGGAGAACTTATTACCTTAGATACCTACAACACTTGAATAGTTTGTGTTTTCATTGAGAGCATTTCCTACCTTGGATACCCATGCAAACATAGACATTACCTAGGAGACTTGAATTTACTAGTGTACCTAGACACCATGCCTAAATGCAGTCACATTATACACTTATCACTTATCCTTTTAAGAACACACCCTTTATTTTTACCAACAATTGTAACCTAGTCTATTTATGATCTTATCTATCACACTTTTTTATTCCACTTCATGCACATGTTTGGACTTCAATGCCTAGCCTTTCCCCCACCTTCATGACATTCACCTTCATCATCACCTTTATCTACCTTATCAAACCTACACCCAATTTTAATTTACCTTATCAACTCTCAGTTTGAAGGGGAACAACTCCTACCATACTTGGGGTAACCAAACCTATGTCCAAAAATCCATTTTTATTTTATAGCTTGTTGATTCAAAACCACATAAAAAAGGGGAAAAATATAGACATTATAAATTTGCACACCATGATTTTGAATGCCAAAATTAGTTTGGACCCCTTAGGGACTAATTTGATATTTTGATCATAAACCAAGCCTAGTCATAATTAGTTTAACTAGCTAACTTAACCTAGCCCTTTAGACACTCTTTTGCCTTGGCCCTTGATTATCACTGATCAAGATAACTATCGATGATCACCTTAACCATTGATGTTCAAGTTCCACCATCCCAAAATCTAACATTTAAACCATTTGCCTTAATTTTCTAAAAATATCTCATCTAAATCCACATGTGATCCATTACATACATGAGTTAAAATTAGAAGACCCAATTAACATCTTGTTTCATGTCTCCTTCCTTGCCTATAAGAAGAGAGGAGTAGGAAGGTGAAATGGATATGCAATTATTATCAAGATCTTTTACATCGAAAGTTACTTTTATTTAGTTCAATCATCATCAACAATATATTTATCATATTAGAGAACTAACTTACCATTGTCACTCTACTAAAGCATTAAGTACCATTACTCTATGAAAATAATGCCAAAATATACCAATAGGATAACCACCTTAACCATTCACCTGATCAGTCTTCTATAAGATACGTATTTGTTTTTTAGTATCTGATTACTTTATTTGCCTTTCACACTTAGCCCAATAATAATCCATCTCTCAAAATCCAACTTTGTGATCCCATCAATCTGACTATTTACCAACCCAAACCAACACACACAGTAACCATTGATGGTTGCCTTAACCACTAATGTCCTGTCTAATCACTAATGATCACCTTGACCACTAATGGTTACCTTAACTACCAATGATCACCTCAATCATCAATAATCACTATGTTAAGAAATTATATCAAGCTATTTACACCTACCTATGCTAACCAAATATAATTTTCTATATCCCTACCTATTCACAAACACTACCTAATTTTCTAAAATAGACACAAGCCATGTAGCACTAGTGTTGACTTGATTATTACTATATTAATCATTTATAGTCTATTTATTTAATAAGATTTTCTTATGTTTAATTTTAGTAACTTTTGATTATTGATGCAAGTACTTTCTATTTTGTTTATAATCTTAATTATTTAAAACATGTGGATTGACAATCCTTATGGAATATTGTACTTTTGGGATCTAGTTAGTGCTAGGCAATACACTCAACTATCTATCTAACAAATAAATTCTATTAGTATTGTCATATTTGTAGGTTATCCTCCCAAGAAAAACATGAGATCTTGACAATATTTTGATTCAATACATGCACAATCATTTAAGTTTTTAAACCATACCCATATCTAGTTTTTTCTTCTTCTCTTTCTCAAAATATAAGTAGAAATTCATTGAAACAACAAGCTCTTCACTATCATCTTCTTTTGTTGATAAATGTAAAAGTGGGGATCTAGGGGTGGTAGCCCCTAATAGTATCAAGGGGAGGTGCTACTCATGCATTTCCTATCAAAATATAGGGTAGGGTCAAGGGGCAGAGCCCCTTCAGGGCAAGCCCAATTTATCATTTTTGAAACAACAAATTTGCTTATCATTTAATATGTTTTTATGATTTCATGTTATTTTAGGAAGTTGTATAATTTATATTGATCTAAACCACTCAAAAATTATTAAATACTCAACCTCATATTATTATATGTAAATTTGGTATTTTGTATTATATGTGTCTTTTCTGGAATGTAAGTCTTATTTTTTTTAGACTGTCTTTGTTTTTTTTAGACTGTCATCATTTTTTTTTGAATTTATTTATTTAGACTTAAACATCTATGAAAATTAATAATAAAAAACATAAAATAATGTTAGGACTACATAACATAGAGTAATATTAACGAAACAAAGATATAATTAAAATACAAAAACATAATACAAGATAGACATAGATTTAACGTGGTTAATCCAATATGGGATACATCCACATAGAAAGAGCTAGTTTTCTTTATTTAGTGTAACAAAATGAAGGGATAAAAGCTAAAATACATCCATTGCAATAAGCTCTTCAGTCACATACATCATGTTATCATAATTACAATGCCTTTATATCAAAATGAGGGTTACATATAGAGAAAAAACACACAAACATAATTTCTACCATTAGATCTACAACCTAATAGTGAATGGTCCAAATTTACTAAAAAATTACAATATTTTATAATGAATTTTTAGTTAAATTTTACTTTGGGGGCACACTGCCAACCCCTACCATGGGGTTATTCTAAGTAGGTTGCCCTCCCTAGACCCCCATGGTAAGCATAGCTTGGGGGAGGGGGGGTGGGGGGAGGTGAGGGGACGGCGCAGGGGGCATTACCCCTCCACACCACCCCCCCCCCCCCCCCCTATTAGGAACAAAGAATTATAATAATGTTAGGCTCCACCATCCAATAAATAAAATAAATAAATAACTAGCGTTGAGACTAGATTAAATAAAAAATTTAAGTATTTGGGCTTGTAAGCTATTCTCAAAAAACACTAGTGCTTTACATGCAAATAAAACATATTTTTAGTTCATATCAAACTCATGGCTATAGTTTATAAATAATCTCAAAAAATTATTCACAAACTTAACAATCAATTTAATAAAAATTGAAAATTTTATATCCTCTAATATAAAATAAACAACCTCAACAATTGCATGTGTTAAAAATTAGTGATAATAAAATCAATGATAATGTAAGACTTACCTATAATGTTGGGATGTGGTTATTTTTCCCATGCAAAATATGGAGAAATATTTTCTATTGTGGTACTTAATGTGATGTCAAATCCATTACATGGCCCATTACAATAATTTCATGATGTTTTCATATATTTTTAACATTGACTATCTCACAAACCAATTATGTTTTTTTTCAGCAAAAATAAGATTTCTTTCTTTCAACATAATCTAATTTGTCATGATATGGTTGCATGAAAATTTTATTATTATTTTAAACTTGTCAAATTTGTTTGACCCACATGAAATTTGTCAAAAATAATTAACTTTATGCATGGAGATATGTTTGTATGCAATATTTTTGGAGGCTTGATTTTTGCATAATATCTATATGAGTCTCTTTAAAAACTGTGGGTCATGAAAGGAATAAATATAACATATTTATCCTTAAAACTATTTCTATATTATCATGCATAACAATTATTTCTATTATTTATACCATATTCAAAATGGATTCAATTTTATAGGCATAACTACCATATAAAATCATAGGTGTCTTTGGTTAGAGCAATAGTTCATTTTGAACATGTCATACATAATTTTGTATCTTTAACCTCTCAAATGTAGTGTCTTGATCAGCTATTGCTACATCAGTAATTATTTAAAATAAATTATTATTACCTAGGATATTGAATACCCAACATTATTTTGGTTTGGGCATCTTACTTTGTAAACTATGTGAACTAGATTGCAAACCATTTTTGTTTATTGAGTAGAGAAAAAAACATAATTTTCTCTTCTTTATTTTGAAAAATTGTGTAGTTTTCGATGTTTGATTACTACAATGCCATCTCTTTATGATTTCATCTATCCTTTTGTAATTTTTAGTTGTCCTAGAATTTTATTCCCAATCTACATCAATCACTAAATCTTCCTTCATGATATTAGAAGTTATATTTATTCTACATAGTAGTTTTAGTATTAGTATGGGATTATAAGTTTTATTATTTTAGACTTTTTATCTAAATTTTTAGTTGTAAAAAAAATTCTAATTTTTTTTTAGGAAATTAAATTCTATAAGAATTGTCAACTAAGTATCTTCTATCATAAAATTTGCAAAGAGACATTCCCTCTCACTAATAACTTTATTTATCTACTACCACTAGATAATTCTTTTAGAATTTTTTTAATTTCCTAATAACATCTTGGTCCTTGACAATGGTGGTAAAAATGATGATGGTCATCAATCCCCTTCATTTAATAATGTTAATCTAAGGTTGGTGTTTGAAGGCAATATGTAATAAGAGAAAGAGATCTATAGAAAATGGTCCCTTATACCACACTCCACACTTGAAAATTTTGAAAAACACTATTGCACAAATTAAATCACACATGCATGAAATTTAATCACACTTACAGGAAAGTAAATTATTGAATTGAAAAAAATGATAAATAAATAAAATACCTATAGTTTCACAATAAATGATAAAAAGGAATAGATATAGACACAAAGAAATAACTTAACAATTTATAATAAAATGATAATTGTATAACAAATAAATAAATAAAAATACATTTATCCATCTTTCTTGGAATGAGTGTCTAGTTCATTCTTTGGAAAAATATTTATTCAAAAGCTTTAAAATAGATTACTCAAATTAATGGAGAGAAAAGTATATTGATTGATTCATTTGAGTGTGGAAAGTTGCATTTATGATCTCATGCTTCCAACTAACACATTATTTAGGAGTAACAACCTAGATATTTTATCCTATGTCAATCTCCACAAAATATGGTGAGAGATATTTATTAAAAGAATAAAACATAATCTAAATCTCTAAAAAATATGGAGAGACCTATTTATTGGAATGAATTTATACAAATCTACATTTAGATACAATCTATAAATGGAAAGTGTATATATATATATACACACACTTTCCATTTATAGATTGTATCTAAATGTAGATTTGTATAATTTCATTCCAATAAATAGGTCTCTCCATATTTTTTAGAGATTGAGATTATGTTTTATTCTATATATAGAAAGACCTTAAATATAAAATATTCTTGGGATATCTAAAAATGATATTAGTCATCTTAGAATAGACCAAAGATAATTACAATGCCTTAAAATGATTTCCAAATGAGTCAATGGTAGTTATGTCATAGTCCATAGCAAGCCTATTAAGGTTTGTATCAATCCTATGGAAGACCATAGCTCACATGTGTAAGTCTGTAGCTCACCTATGGAAGTCTATAGCTCACCTATGGAAGTATATAGCTTGTGTGTGGAGGTATGTATCTCACTTTTAAAAGTTCATAGATCACTTGTATAAGTCCAAAACTACAGACTAGGTGAGTCTATAGCTATAGACTAGGTGATTTTATAGCTTGCTAAATGAGTCTGTAGCTCAGCCAAAATATCAAAATTTCTTTATGAACTAATGTAGAAGACTCTGGAACTACTCCAACATTGTTGTTAAATGGTTACTATTCATACTCAAAATTATTTTTAGTTTAGTATGGACTGTATATATACATATTGACATTTTTTCTTGATAATCATTGAAAATAGCTAACAAACAAATAAAAATTAATTATAAAAAAAAACTATGATATATACTTCTATTTTATTTTAAATAAACTATAAGTTTAGAAACTACACTTAGAGCCACTTTTTATGCAAGGATATGATGTTATTTCATGAATATAATGAGCCATTTTTGGGGATAATCATGAAAGAACCATAATTTTCATGTTTAAACTCTATTATTTCACCCTAGAGCACATCCAAAGAACATTGGATAGAAATATTTGCGACATGTTATAGTAATAGTTCCTAAAATGTAACTTCTTTACATTGAAGAGATAAGTTCTTATCCACTTACTAACATTTCCACCTATGGAACATCCAAGTGAAATTATACCACTTTAAACATTTATGGATAGGAAAATGCCATTTTGTCCAATGACCATGACTTCCAAATCCACTTGGATTAGTATTTTCACTATTGTTCAGGACCTGGGAAACACTGACAATAATTCTTGTTAAAGTTTAAGGGACAATTCAATATATCTAGCTTAGGTGCTTCATGGTTCAAAATTGGCACTATGAACACATCCATGATGTAACATCCATTACTATGTTCTTATCATCCCATCACACCTGATAGAGAGACCCACTACCCATCATGTCCTTAAGAATGTCCTTCCCAATACAAGAAAATTTTAGTTTATTGGCCTAACTTCAGATGTGCATGAAATAGAAACCATAAGTCATTTTTATGAACCAAAATAATCCTTATGTGCAAGTATAACATCAACCATAACATGTTTATTTATCCTTGGTGATTAATCTATGCCACATGTTATAGTTGTAGGTCCTAAAATGTAATTTTGTAGTGAAGGGACAAGTTCTTATCCTCCAACTAACATTTCCACCTTAGGGATCTCTAGGTGAAATTCCATAACTTCAAACACATTTATATATCCAAATAATATATGATCCCATGCCCATTACCTCCAAATACACTTGGATGCATGTAAACACTAACAACAAATATTGTCAAAGTTAAAGTGGTAGCTCAATATGTTCACCTCCAATGCTTCATGGCTCAAAAATGGTACTGCCAACATGTTTGAGGTGGTGTAAATGTATAGGACCAAGTTATTGGCCTCTCATAATGATAGGTTGAGAGATCCACTACCCATTATATCCTCAATAAAACCTTTTATATAATAATTTAGTACTTATATTAAGCTTATCTTATCTTCAAGAATATGAAATTATTTACTAATAGTGTGAACCACATGAATGTGGGAGCTTATTTGGTACTACTAACTTACAAAAGAATGTTATTAAGTAATTAAAAATAAAATTTAAATGTACTACCTAAAAAATAAATAAAATTTAGAAAAATTAAATACATCTAGATTTTATAAGTCAACATACCTTTGAATTTAAATATAATGAACCACTAGTATATTATTTAATCTTTATAGTATCAAGAATAGCTTCATGGTCTAACTCATGAAATTTCCATATATTATTGTTTAGTGGCCTACCATGGTAATTGACCAAATGAATATTTGTTTTAATAACCAAATTTGAATACTGTAGTATTTTCTTGTGTGTTTAAAAGTCTTCAAATAACCATACATTTGAATACTTGATAGGATATCATCAAAGTTAAATTCTAGTGACTACCATAGACCTAGTGGGATATTCAATGTTTTATCCATCTATGATTGGAGAAGTTAAAAAAACAATCTAAACATTGAAATAAGTAGTAATTTGTTCCCTCTTTACTATATTCTTCAGAAATAACTTCAAAAGCATTCCCTATATCACCAAAAAATAATTATTAATGACATTGTCAAGATAAATAATGATAAAAATAGTACATAATGATTAATATTATACTTGGTTACACTAGTTAGTATACATGGTCAAAATCATGTGATGATTTTATATCTATAAGTTTTGATGTTGGTGGAACCTAATATGTTTTGATTAGAATTAAAGGTATGTAAATCCATTAATCTACCCACTTTTGTAATGTAATTATTCCAAATAGAGTTTGTACATTTAGGAAAAAACATTCTAAGTGTTTGGTATGAATAATCTTGAGCTACAAATTTTTTTAAGATCACTTTATCCTATTACAATCATATAATCCTCATACTTTATTAAGTGTTATTTATATATCAATTGGAAATTTCTATTAATATTAGAATTTTCTTGATCACCATGGCCCATTTTCTCATTACACCATTTAATAATGGTTGTTGCATCAGTAAAAATAACACCATATTCAAAATGTAACTCCTCTCTTGTAACGACCCTTTTTACACATGATCAAATGCCATCATGCTCACATTTTCCATGGCCATCCTTAGTGAAACTAAAAATATGTTATACACTAGTGGTAATGTGCATCCTGATTAGCTACTAAAATATTCATGCATTTTTGAGTTATGATGTGCAATTATCTAACCAAATGTAATGTTGATTAAAATTAATGTTTTCTCAGTCAAATTTCCATAGAACATATCAAAACAACCTTGCACATACTATATATAATGTGATAAATCATCACTAACATATAAATGAAACTTACTTAATATTTTTGATCTCCTTTTATAGTATTAGGGGCATACAAAAAATTTATATTCACGAATATACAAATCTATACTAAGTTGTATACTATGATTGGACTTCCATTTATTGTTTGAATGTGTAATTATCAATAAAGTCAACTACTTAGAAAATAGAACCAAGTAGGATTATGTACTTTATTTGATTGAAATGTTTATCTAACCATATATCCTTATGTGTGCCTTGTATATTCATAAAACATTTCCTCCTTGAACTTGACCACAAATCTATTTTATAACAAGCTCACACATTTTATATTCTCTTCCAACATTTACTTGATAAGTCACAGAATTGTATTTTATTAAACCAACTAATTCCTGCCTAATTTCAATTTTACTCTCTTCATGGATACAATTTTTTCATTTTGGAAATCCACCACAAATGCAACAATTTCCATCCAAACTTTCTTGGTTATAAAATAACTATTTATATATTTTTTCACAAAAATGGTTGGAATGAATTCCATGGCTGATTTTGGCAAAAATTCTAAGCCACACTCTTAAAAAATATTGTCAGTATAAAAATTACAACATAAATGGTGAAAAATATCATAGTGCATTGAAAATTCAACATGTTTCCCATAGTAAAAATTGGTTCATGTGTGATTTATTTCTACATAAAAAGGTTTGGCCATCTAAAAATATCTTTGACTAATATAAATTTGTGGATATTTTTCCAAAAACTTAGAGTACAATTGCATTTAGGTCATGTCTAAGAAATGTTTTAGATGCAGTCTATATTTGCAAGAACCAACTCTTATTTTCACTACATCTCCTATGTTGGGTCAAAATATTATATTGTATTTCCAAAATTATCTAAATAAATCTTTGAGAGCATTAGTTATAGCCTTTTACTTTTGTGGAAGTCTACCAGAGAATGGCTAGAGCTCATTAGTATTGGCATATTTAATTATTTTTCATATTCCAATTGAATTCATTAATGTTTTTCAATTTTTTTAGTGCTCAACTACTTTTTGAAATCAAGCATTTTTTTGTGTTTGACCATTTACTACACAAGTTGTAATTATATGGTATGGAAACATTACAATCTTTGTTATGTGATGTCATGCCTATAATATGATACAAATCATGTAGATTTTCAATAATTTATTTTTTTTCACCATCCATGTAATATGTTATTGGTATCAAGGTGTAAATTATAGGTCTCATCTTAACCAAATTCATCAATGAAACAACTAATTGACATCTTTAATTATCACATTTTAATTTTTCAATTAAATTATACTGATTCTTTTTAGCCACTCTTCTTGAATAGTGGTTAGACATTTTTTATGCACTGGTTTCACTTTTTCATCAACTTTAATTAATTACTCTCCTCTTCTACATATAATGCTTTTAAGTTTTGTTAATGGTAGAATTTGTTGAGAGGGTGTTTCAAAATCATTATGTTCACTACTAGTTTTTTCATTGTTATTATCATCATTATGTGTTTCCATGAAATTTTATTTATTGTTGAGGGGTAAATCATCATACATAGATTCATAATCCAGAAAAAAAAATTATAATTTTAACGTGGATTTGCAACATAATTTGGTATGTTAGGTAAAAATTCATCATCGTTATTCAATTCATCATTACCTATGACATTTGGTTTATTAATGATAATGTTTGTACCTTGTCTTGAGAGAAATGTTTGAATTTATACATTTTATTTTTCTCTCAAATATTGTAATTACTTTGGTGTTATATGTTTTAACTACTTCTTCTTCCTTGAACAAGAATTATTGCCCATGACTAGACAAAGAACAATTTGATTTCTTTTGATGGTGGGTCCCAACGAATAATTTATTTCCTTTTTTATCCATCATGCAAAGTGTATAACAATGTAGATAATGTAAATGGGGAAATAATTATGGAAATACCCTAAAAAACATTAGATAAATTTTTTTGTCTATTATGACAATAACGCGTACACACTATAACATGTGTGTGTTATAAAACATGCATTATAATGCATGCACATTATGAATATTATATATAGATAGTCATATATAATATGTTTATGATATATGATTATATTATGTGATGTAATATTATGTTATAATATTTTGTTATATTATTATGTGATTAAATCCAACCTATGCAATATTATTATGTCATGAAATCTTATACAATTATCTCCATATTTACATTTTTGATATAATTATAGGGTTATTCAGCCATATGTTGCATCCTATAAAATTTATTGATCCATAATTTGGGCTCATAGGGCTCAATTTGGCCCAAATCATGTCTCTAATTATACCAATTGACTAATTGGGTCAATCCATGACTTATTTAGCCCCAAAACACATCTTGAACTACATGAATTGATTAATTGGATCAATTCATGACTAATTTAGAACCAAATCTTGTTTATAATTACACTAATTGAATAATTAGATCAATTCATGACTAATTTGGTTAAAAATTATGTCTTGCTCTTATCTATTTATGTTGAATGAGCCCAAATTGGCCTCAATTTCCTTTATGCTTAAAATGGTGGACTATTTTATTTATTTTGTTATGGACAAAGTTTATTGACCCCCAAATTATATATTATATAGTTAAAATTATGTTCATGAGGTTTAATTTCATACAAATTATGTCAACTAATTATAACCCTAAACCCTAAGCATAATTTAGGTTCAAAGGTCTCAATATGGCCCAAACCATGTCTCTAATTACACCAATTAACTAATTAGATAAATTAATTACATAATTAGAGATAATTTAGCCCTAAATCATGTCTAAATATTATAGTTAGGTTAAAGGGGATGAAATTGGACCTAGTTTCCTTTGTGAGTAAAGAGGTAGACTTTTTTTATGTTATTATGAAAATGGGGTTGATTGACCCCTAAATTACATCTTGTGTAGTCAAAACAAGGTTCACAGGGTTGTATTTCATCCAACTTACATCATTGATTGTAGTAATCAACTAATTACATCGATATGTGAGAAAATATAAGCTAATTTTTAGCCCTAAATCACATACTATACTTCCATTTAAGTTTAAATGATTAAAATATGCCCCAATTACCTCTGTATTTGCATTTATGATATAATTAAAGGGTTTATTAAGCCATATGTTGCATCTTATATAATTGATTGATCCATAATTTAGGTTTATGGGGATGAATTTTGCCCAAATCATGTATTTGATTTCACTAATTAACTAAATAGATCAATTCATGACTAATTTGGCTCCAAAACATGTCCTCTTCTTGTAGTTAGGTTGAACCTAGGATCAAATTATACCAAATTTGCTTCATAATTTAATTTATGGAATATTTCATTTATTTTCTATGATATTGGGGTTGATTGAGCCCCACATTACATCATATATAGTGAAAATTAGCCAATTTCACCCAGATTTCATAGATTAATTATAATCCTAAATTATAACCAATATTTAAGTCTACAAGGCTCAATTTGGTCTAAACCACATATGTAATTACATTAATTTACTAATTTGATTAATTCATGATATAATTAACACTAATTTAACCACAAATCATATCCTACTCTTACAATTAGGTTTAAGGGGCTCACATTGGCCTTAATTACCTCCTTGATTAAATGAAATAACTATTTGTTTCAATATACGATGATGTTAGGGTCAATTTCACTCAAAATAACATCATATATAATTCAATATACATTTGAATGTGGCTCAATTTTTCCAAAGTCATATCATTGATTGCACCTTTTGACTAATTGGCTCAATCTATTATGAAATCAAAGATAATTTAGTCTCAAATCACATTATATAGTCACAATTAGGCTTAAGGGGATCATGTTAACCCTAGTTACCTCAAAAATTGAAATAATTGACTATTTCATTCATTACATGATGACATTGGATTTTATAGAGCCTCAAACCACATCCTATACATGTGAAACTTACATTTGTCCTTAAACCAAATGATTATTTTCTTCATTCTCTGATGAAATTAGAGTCGATTAAGGCCCAAATCACATTTTATATTCACAACTAGATTGAAGGGGTTAAAATATACCCTAAATTGCCTTCAAATTGAACCAATGTACTATTTGGTTTACTTTTTTATGATATTGGGGTCAAAAGCCCAAAATTACATCGTTCATAGTCAAAATTACATACATGAAGTACAATTTCACTCAAATTTCATCATTTATTTCACCAATTCACTTATTCACTACATATATCAAGAAAGTTAACAAAATTTAGCCCCAAATCACATTATATAGATGCAATTATGTGCAAGGGGTCCAAATTGGCCCTATTTACCTCCACCATTGAAACAATTGACTCTTTTATTAAAATTTTAATGAAATTGGGCCTGATTGAACTTTAAATCATATTATATATGGTTAAAATGATAGTTTTGGGTGTAAACACACAAAAATTACATCATTATATCAATTATGTTCTTTTTATGGTAGTGTATATATTGACACACTCCAATTTCAAATATAAAATATAAAATTATGAGTGTGAATTGATAAAAACATAAACATAAAAAACTATGAATAGATATATTTATTTTTTGTGCAATGTCAACATAACATGTATGTGTTATATCTCATGTATACTATGCTATGTTTGAATTAAAAAAACCAACCTTTTAGCTCAAAAATGGCTTGGATTCTCGAATCAAAGGTTTGGACATGTCAATACATAGGTGAATCTAAGATCTTTTATAAAAATAATAAAATTCAAATTCCATCACCAAATATGCTATGAATTTTAAGGATATAATTCATAAAATTATTACCATGATGATAAGCACACTCTTCTTTTTCCAAATATATGTTTTAAAAAAAGAGACAATTTTAGGGTTAATAACTATGACTTTTTTAGGCCACTACATGCTAAAATTATACATGCCTATATATGTTCAAGTATTTTTGTTTTCATTAATTCAAATGTGAAAAATATTATATGGTCATAAACTAGGCCTAATTCTATATGCATAAAAAAATCATTTTTTGAGGTAGTTATAGAGGTCATATGACCATCTATCTAATTTTTGTCAGTTTTCAAGATCTATTTGCTTGTAAAATTAATTAAAAATATATATTCTTTAAATTTTCTATAAAATATAGTTATAATAATAGATGACATATAAATTTTCATAAAAGGGTTTCAATAAATACTAAACTTTGCTATAAAAAGGTTGCATTGTATGAACGACTATCTACTCTATTTTCTTGTAAACACAGGAGTTCCTCTTTAAATTTTAGATGTTTCACCTAATCATAATAAACCATTAAAAATTAAAGTTTTTTTATAAATTAGACTTGAAATGCTAAAATTGATGTTTTTATACCATCTTTAAATTTTGAGTGTAGCTATCTCAAATAATCTATATAAGTTGAGATTTTTCAATTTCCAGGAAAAAATTCCATAGATAGGCACCTTTTTGTTTGTCAATTCCCTAAACTTAACCCTTATACTTTAAGTTATTATATATATATATATATATATATATATATATATATATATATATATATATATATATATATATGTTTTAGAGTGGTTTTGTTACGGTTCTGCATTTTCATAATTTATTCTACTTCTATGACATTGATATTATGTTAAACTAGTTATTGGCTATTATTTTAGCTAGATTATATGTGGTAGTGGTTAAAAAAATGTTGGGATACATGCTTAATTATGTACTTCATTATTTTATGGACTCATTATTACTATTGATGATATTATAAATCTATATTAAATTATTGATTGTTGATATGATGCGATTAATGTCCTTTTTGATGGTTATAGGTCTTATCTATGAGCTAGGTAGATGTTGGAGGATATACTCCTAGAACTGAATGAATTATGAGCATACCAAAAATGTCTGATATGTATACTTGTTGGTTTCATTTTATCCTTAAAACACCTTGATTGATTGTTATGATTATTTGTTTTGGTCCTTTTACTTGTTGTTATTGATGTACCTTGTTTGATGTCATTATTTATCATTTCTTACCATTATTTTCCATTGTATGTCTTAAAGTTGTAATCTTATTCCTTGTGCTCAGCTCTACTTTATTCATCCCATGTAGGATATGACTAATTTTTTCATCCCTTTATTGACCATATTAACCTATGTAGACATGTTACTTAGACCTACCCTTGACACCCCCTTTAGAATCCTTGTCACCCCACTTCCTTGGTTTAACCCTTTGACCTAGCTAGACCTTAGACTAAGGTGATGGCATATATTTTGATGACTTGTTTTATCATTGATTGACTCTGGTATTAAATTTTGTTTAATTCATTAATTTTAAACATTATGATATTGACTTAGGTTGATGATGTATTGGAATTTATATTAATGCCATTTAGTGAGATAGGTGGCAAGGAGGGCAAAGGTTATAATGTTAATTAGTTGATTTATGTTTAACTCTAATATTAATCCTTAATATCTTTCTATATTGGTCAGTGGTTGGTTAATATCTGAGTCTTCCAAACATGCCATTAATGGAAGGTTGGTACGAGATTTGTCTTAGGATATGAAGGATGGTTTATCTCTCCTCTCATTCAATTTAGAATTGAATAGGCTATGGGGAAGTGGATGGAAAGGATGGGGAGTTTGGACAATGGATATAAGGAGTTCAGTAGATGGAAAGAAGGAGGATAAAATAGTAGAATGATTATATAGTTTTAATGGTGTCCATGACAAATTTTGAGAACACACAGTAGTGATTGAAAAGTTATAAAGGTTTTCTTTTATCTATTTTAGATTTTGGAAATTTTATGCATTATCAAGTAAGTTAATTTATTTTATAATTTTTCTTATTGATGATGTTAAATAATAATAAGAGGCTACTTATGCATCTGGAAGTTTAGGACTTCTAGGTGAATACGCAAACCCCATAAATGATATATCGACATATATCATTGCATATGAACTTGCAATGGATATATAAGAGATATTTGGATATCTAGTTTGAATCTTTGGGTTTTGATTTATGATTCAACTCTACATGCATTATTTTCATTGGCTTACATATTATATGACTTGTTGTGGAGTTATGTGTTTCACTATATGCGGGTTTATGGTTGAATCCAAATGAGTATCTGCACCAAATTTAGATGGGT
>JARHVA010005078.1:205000-220000 GCA_037957365.1 Torreya grandis
TTGAGGGTCTGGATGATTAAGGTTGGCCACACTTGGATGGGGATTTAAGAATGATAATTTGAAGGATATATAATGGATTAAATTTAATCCATTCTATATCATTAAGTATCTAAGATTAACTTTCCCCACTTCTAATCTATATTGTAAATGGCTTAAATATTCTCATCTTACCTTGGAATGATATAACTATGTTTTATATATATTTTTAGTTTTTATATGTCTCTTTGTTTGGAAACCAATTTACTCAAAATTCAATTCATGTTCCCAGTTAAAGCAATCACCATCTTGTTGATGGCTAGGGTGGTGAGGACCACTGATGGTTGAGATCATATGGTTAGTTGGGTGGGCTTGTCCTAATTAGTTCATCCATGTTCCACTCCATAATTCAATATCTTCACACACATGTATGGAATATGGTAACAATTTAATTTATTGATCAGATTATTTATTTTTATATTTTGTTAGCATTCATTATAGTTGTTACTTTGACATTATTAGTATGCAAACCTTATTATCAATCTTTCTATTAACTTAGGTTATGAATGGATTCTTGAATCAAATGGGAATTAAATATTGTATGAGGTAAATTTATTATTGGTTGAAGATGATATACTTTAGGTACATTGTATAATTTAATTATTGGATTGACTCTACATTGATTTAACATTATTTTATAACTATATCCAAGATAGATTAAATTTTAATATGCAATTGGTCCTTATATATATTCATTGTCATATTAATTCTTGGGTACAAACAAATTGATAAATGAATATTATTTTTGGATATACTTAGATGTTTGCACTAGTTTCTTAATTCTGAAATTATTTTTGAATTGGAATGATCTTAATTAGATTATATAGACAATTAGATATAAGTTATATTGTTATCTCACATTGACTAAGTTTAATAGTTAATTTGACTTATCACCTTATGTATACAAATACATGTATTCATATGTATCTCTTAATTATTTCAACAATGCATAAACTTTTAGGTAGCTAGTTCATAGTAAAGACAAACCAAATCCTTCCTTCCAAACATGCATTCTAGACATATCTTGTTGTGTGAAAGGTATATACTCTGCATACATTGATATAAAAACTATTATTTCTTAAGTCATGTATGTTGCATGTGTGTAATCTAAAATTTAATGATTTGACTATTGTACTATTCAATCAATAAAATAATAGTTAACTAGATCTCATGATTTATTAATAAACATGAATAATATTTTTGCAAAGATTAATCATATGATTAAGTAAAATAACCTAAAGGAAATTATAATAATTTCATTATTATAAATATATGGAAGAATATAAGCAAGCTATTTATCAATTCTAATCCATCTGATGATACATAATTAGATATCTAGAAAATGCTTGCATGTTGATTTCTTTCATGTTGGGTTATATATGTTTTACCTTCCTTATTGATAGCTAAGCTTACTTACCTCACTGACATGGTTACCCAATATATAAATTTATAAGACTTCCTTAAGTGGAACATTTTATTTGAGTTCCACTTAACTTAAAACTTAAGTGAATTATGTTTGCTTGATGATGTTGAAATCTATGATTGATCATTACTATTATGTAAAATGCTCACTACCTTCATTTAGTCTAAGTTGAATTATAAGTTTATTCCTAACATAATGATGTATTTAGGCACTCACTTATTTATGTGATTATGGAATATTATATGAAGAGAAATGAATTCTTCTTAATTTGATAGCTAATTTGGTTTCACTATTAAATGATTACATAGATAGTTAAAATTTAATTGATTGAATGTCTTAAAATATTTTAATATTACATTGGATATGCCCATATAAATGGTTATATGTTTGAATTTTTTGACTTCTTATACAATAATGATGACAATTGTAGCTATATCATTAATTATTATTCTAATAATAACATCCATGTTAGTAAACAAATGATTTATGAATTAATTATACAAGTAGTGTAGTGACCTTAAAGGTTGTAAGGCATTTATGAATTTGATTGGTAGTACTATGGAACCTTATATTCTATATTTTTTTCTTTTATGTAATAATATATATTCTATTGTGTGAATAATTAAAATCAGCATGTGTGGAATTGATTTTTGGTTGTTGATTATTTTGCTTGCGTAAATTATGTAACATGAATTTTAACATAAACATATGATTAACCTAAATGATAAGTTAGGTTAATAAAGTTACATTCATAGTTAAAATATTCCTTTAACTTAACCATCCTCAAGTGGGACTAAAACCCACTAAGGAGAGTAAGGTATTTACTTAAGGTTAAGGACATATAAATGATCCTATGTGGAAGTACAAGTGCCACATATGACACTTGAGTCCTATCCATAAATTTGTACATTGATACACCCCAAACCTCATAAAACAACTAATACAAACTGCTTCCACATAAAAAAAATTGTATTTGCTTACCTCTAGTTAATTACCTTAATTCACCTCCTTTAGTTCTAGTTGTGCATATGTGAGTACACTAAACATTTATTATTTTCATTATCAAGTAAAGTAAGTGTGTTTAACATGCATCCAAAATATACTTTGATATGAAATTCCATTTTTTGGGGAGTTATTTCATCTGGTGTCAGAGTAGTTTTCTGATCTAAGGAATTCTAGGAACAAGTATTCTTCTTACCAATTTTCAATATTCTAAGTTATCACTTATGATTTCTTAGAATGGTTAGAACATGATCATGCAGAGGAAACATATATGAGAATAATTTTAATATCAATCCAACTAGGGGTAGAGGTAGAGGATGAGGAAGGGGTCATCGTGGTTCCATCCCAATTCTTAACCAAGAAGATTAACCCTTAAATAATGCTAACATCAATACCAAGGTACCCAATACTGAAATAGTCAATGGAAATCTAATGAAAAACTATGAGGAGATCCTAAATGAAATATTAATAGCCCTTAACACATTGTAAGTAAATATTGATAACTAAGAAGAAATATTAAACAATGTTGAAAGGATATCCAAAGAGGAGGTACCTAGATTGGAAATGGGGTAAGTGGAAGGACCTATTATTCAAAAAATACCCTTAACCATTATTGACCTAATCATTAAGAAACTAAAAAATCTTCCACTACCTACATTTTTAGGTGAGGAATCAAGTGATGTAGTTGATGCATGGATGGTACCCTTGCAAAAGTACTTTAACTTGCATAATATGCCATCTAATATGAAATCTAGAGTGGCAACCTATCATTTAGTAGGACCTACAACTTTATGGTGGAATCACATTTATATTATTAAAGGATATAAATATTTCAACCTATCCTTTTATATTTTTGAGACTCAATTTTACAACAAATACCTGAATGCAAACTATAAGAAGTAAAAAATCATCAGTTTTCATCTCTTGAAGAAAGAAAACATGTTTATTGTTGAGTATGAGAACAAGTTTTTGAATTTACTACATCATGTGAACTATATGCATGATAAAAAAAACCAATATTACTAAGTTCAAACTTGGGATTAAGGAAATAATGATACATGAGGTTAACATGACAAACCCAAGGATTTTTGTTGTAATAATCAAATCAGCTTAGAGATTTGAGGAAAAAGAAAAGTCTTTCCAAAATGCAAGACAAGAGTTAAAGTCAAGTAGGTAATAGTCTAAAGAAAATAACCTTTCTCATTTGAACAAGAAATTCAAAAAAATTGATCATAACTAAAGATTTTAAGGAGGTAATAAAAATTTTAGCAAGTTTTCTAATCAAAACAAAAATTTTAAGTCCCATGGGTCTTCTAAATCTGGTTCTTACAAGAAGGAATATCATCAAAACAACTAATTTAAACCTACCATGGGTGCTAATACTATTCTAGTGGAATATTAGATTGATTATTTATTGGTAATGTGGAAATAACCACTATAAAAAGGACTATCCTAAAATAAAATTAATTCAAGTAGTGAATCATAGAGTATGTGTTGTTGTTGATAATCATGATGTTGACATAGGCCACTCCAATTAAAACTTGATATATAATTAATAGTTTTCATTTGACTATCTTGATTGATTTTGGTGTAACAAATTGCTTTATTTCTCCTTTTTCTACTAATAAATGTAATATTAAACCTATCTTAACAAGAGAAGGTTGGGAAGTTGAGTTTGGTACTAGAAAGAAAGTACCTATTCTTGAGTGCTTAGAACAAGTAAAATTAGATATTCATATATTTAAGACCAAGGTGAATATTTTTCTCACACATTTAAAGTATTATGATCTCATCCTTGAGATGGTTTGGCTACATGAACATCAAACCATGCTTGATTTTTGGGTAAAATAGTGCAATGCACCAATGACCTTGGCCAAATTGTAGAGTTACAAGGCATGCAAGGGTATGCAAGATGTAAAAAACCTCCAACCTTACAACTCAAAAGAGTTTTTAGGAAGGGATATAAGCTTTATGTAGTCTAAATATAGGAAATATCCAATGAAACAAAGTTGGTACATTTAGATTTTCCTATTTTGGTGGATTTTATGGATGTTTTTCCTTAGAAGTTACTTGATTTATCCCCCAATCAGGAATTTGACTTCTCTGTTGACATCATACCCAGATCTACCCCTACTTCCAAAGCACCTTACCACATGAATATGGATGATCTTTAAAAGTTTAACTACAAGAACTATTGGATAAGTGAAGCATCCAACCAAGTTTGTCTCCTTAGGGTGCTCTAGTGGTCTTTGTAAAGAAAAAGGATGTAAACTAAGGCTTTGCATTGATTACCACATGTTAAATAAGGTAACAATAAAAAACCATTATTCCTTACCTAGAATTGATGAATTATTTGACCAAATTAAGGGTGTTTCAGTCTTTTTAAAGATTAACTTGAGATCAAGCTACCATCAGCTCAGAATCAAGGAAGAGGACATATATAAAACTACTTTTAGAACTCGATACAGACACTATGAATTCATGGTTATACCTTTGGGCTTAACTAATACACCTATAATTTTCATGAATCCTATGAATAACATTTTTAGAGACTTTTTGGATAAATATGTCTTGGTTTTTCTTGATGACATTATTATTTATTACAAAAATGAGGCTAAGCATGATCAACCCCTTCATCTAGTAATTTAAAGGCTAAGATAACATAAGCTATATGGAAAATTATCTAAATGTACATTCTATAAATCTAAAATTAA
Organism: Torreya grandis; assembly: GCA_037957365.1. Classification (NCBI taxonomy): domain Eukaryota; kingdom Viridiplantae; phylum Streptophyta; class Pinopsida; order Cupressales; family Taxaceae; genus Torreya; species Torreya grandis. The sequence goes on from JARHVA010005078.1 coordinate 210,176, forward strand.
TTACTTTGGGATATATCATTTCTACATAAGGCATTGTTATTGACCCTACTAAGATCAAAGCTATTCAAGATTAGTTTTCTCCTACCAATATGCATGAAGCACATAGCTTTAAGGGTTTGGTTGGTTATTACTGACATTTTTTTGAGAACTTTTCTAGTGTGACCTATCCCATCACTTCCTTATAGTGTAAAAGAAATAAGTTTATGTGGACCCCTCAGTTTGAAGAAGCATTTAATAAGCTAAAATGGATACATATAATAATACCTATTCTTATAATACCTAACCCAAATGGTAACTTTTAAGTTTGGGTTGATTCTTCTAAATAAGTCTATGGAGGCATCTTGACTCAAGATGGAAAAGTTGTGGCTTATGATTCATAGAAACTAAAAGCCCATGAAAAAAACTATCCTACGCATGACATGGATCGTGTGTCCATTGTATATGCTCTAAAACAATGGAAACATTTCTTACTATAAAATCCTTTTAAGGTGAAATCTAATCACCGAAGTCTTGAGTATTCATTCTCTCAAGAATATTTAAATGCACACTAGTGTAGGTGGCTAAAATTTTATAGAAATTTTTATATGGAGATACATATGTCAAAGTCAAGGATAATCATGTGGCTAATATACTCAATAGATGCACACACATTATTACCATATCAATGTTACAAGAAAATTTTAGAAGTGTTGTTTTGGAACAACAACTTGTTGATGTATTTTACCATGATGTAAGAGCAGGTTTGGCTGATGAGACTATAGTAAAAAGATTTACTATTTTTTTTATTACAATAAATGTCTTAATAAGGAATAAAGGCAAAATTTATGTACCTAGTTTAAGTGAATTGAGAAATTATATACTTAAATAACTGCATACAACACCTTATTATGCTCATCTAAGGGTTAAAAAAATGATGCATGCATTGAAAAGGATCTATTTTTGGCCTAAAATGAAGCATGATGTCATTGAATTTATATCAAAATGTTTAGAATGCTAGTGGGTCAAAGCTAAGCATTACCACCCAGGAGGGTTATTTCACCCTCATGATATTATAAGGGATAAGTGGGTTGTAGTATCACTTTATTTTATTATGGGGCTGCCAAAATCAAGTAGTAAGTATGATACAATCCTTGTGGTGATTGATAAAGCCACTAAAGTTGGCCACTTTATTACTGGAAACTTCATTGATGACACTTCCATGTTTGTAGAACACTTCATGAAAGAAGTTGTTAGACTCCATGGTATAACTAAAGTGATTATAATAGATTGAGACAAGTTATTTACTTCAAGGTTTTGGCATACATTAACTATATCCTTTGGAATAAAGCTAAATTTTAGTTCTTCGTATCATCTAAAAATGGATGGGAAAATAAAATGGCTTAACCAAGTGGTTAAAGATATGTTGTGCATGCACATAATGGATCAATAAAAAAATGGGAGGACTACCTCCATCTGATTGAATTTGCATATAATAACTCATATCATTCAATTATTAAGATGCATCTATTTGAAGCCTTATATGGATGCAAGTATAGGACACCTCTTAACTAGGATAACTTAGAAAATAGGGTTATTTATAGACCTAAATTATTGATGGAATATGACAAGCAGATGGATTTAATAAGGCAAATTTTAAAAATAACTTCTGATAGGCAAAAGATCTATGTAGATCAAAAGATAACCCTATGTGAATTTAGTCTGGGAGATAAGGTTTTTATGCACGTTAGACCACATAAAAGTTTTATTAAGTTTTCAAGGCTTCCAAGTTAGAACCATGTTTTGTTCAGCCTTTAAACATAGTATAAAATATTAGCCCTGTTACTTATCGATTGACACTTTCTCCTTCTCTTTCAAATATTCATGATGTTTTTCATGTTTATTTTTTAAGAAAGTATATACTTGATCCATCTCATGTTTTGGATTGGACTCATTTATAAGTGATGAAAGATAAAATGATATAAAACTATGTAATAAAGTTATACAATAGGTTTTAGTATAAAGGGACTTACTAAGTGAAAGGAACATTACTTGATAATATTCTCATCTTTTTAAGAAACATTATGCATGGATTTTTTATTAAGTCATTGGGATGGCTCCATTCTAAGAGGGGGAGGATGTTATGATTATAAATTTTCATAATCTATTATACTATTATGACATTAATATTATGTTGTTAAATTAGTTATTGACTATTATTTTAGTTAGATTATATGTGATACTAGATGTAATAGTGTTGGGTTACATGCTTAATTATGTACTTAATTATTTTATGAACTTATTTTTGTTGTTGATGACATTATAAATATATATTAAATTATTGATTATCGATATGATGTGATTGACATCATTTTTGGTGGCTGTAGGTCCTATCTGTGAGCTAGGTAGATGTTGGAGGTTGTACTCCTAGAACCAAATGAATTATGAGCAATTCAAACATGTTCGATAAGTATAATTATTGATTTAATTTTGTCCTTAGGACACCTTGATTGGTTTTTATGATTTTTGGTTATGTTCCTTTTACTTTTTTTTTATGTACCTTATTTGATGTCATTATTTATCATTTATTACCATTATTTTCTGTTATATGTCTTATGGCCATAATTCCCTATACTCAACTCCACTTTATTTCTCCTATGCAGGATATGGCTCATTTTTATATCCCTTTATTGACCATATTAACATATGTAGACATATTACCTAGGCCTACCTATACCTATCCTTGACACCCCCTTTAGAACCCTTGTCACCCCACTTCCTTGGTCTAACCCTTCAACCTAGCTAGACCTTAGACTATGGTGATGGCATGTATTTCGATGACTTTTTTATCATGGCTTGACCTTGGTATTAAAAATGGTTTAATTCATTGATTTTAAACATTTTGATATTAACTTAGGTTGATAACATATTGGAAGTCGTATTAATGCCATTTAATTAGGTAGGTGGTAAGGATGGTAGAGGTTATAATGTTAATCAGTTGATATATGTTAAAGTCTAGCATTAATCCTTAATCTCTTTTTATATTGATCTAAATTTGGTTAATAGTTGAGTTTTATAGACATGCCATTAATGGAAGGTTGGTGGGGTATTTGACTTGGGATATGGATGAGGGTTTCTCTCTCCTCCCATTCAATGTAAAATTAATTAGGGTATGGGGAAGTGGATGGAAAGGATGGGGAGTTTGGATGATATATAGGAGTTAGGAAGATGGAAAGATGGAAGAGAAAATAATATAATGATTGGCTTGTTTTAAAAGTGGCCATGATAGATTTTGAGAACACACAACAATGTTTGGAAGGTTATAAAGGTTTTATTTTATCTATTTTAGCTTTCGGGAATTTTTTGTGTTATCAAGTAAGTTAATTTATTTTCTAATTTTTCTTGTTGATGATGCTAGATAATACTAAGAGATTTATTATGCATTCAAATGTCTTAGAACTTTTAGGTGCATATGTAGACCTATAGTCATATAAAATGTAAAAATTGGTAACTTGAGCACGACTAATGACACCCAACCTTTAGGTCCCTCTTGCTTGATCTCATGACCCTCATAGGTATCTTTTCACTAATTACTATTCATCCATATCCTTCTAGACCTAATCCCAATTGAACCAAATTACTCATTCCATGACTAATCCATCCCCCTAGGCCCCATCAGCTCAGAACAATAGTGCAACACTTGGACTATATCATCTATGCCACTCCTATCTACTTTTAGTGCTCCTATTCAAGTTTATTTTTGCCCCTAATATTTAGTTTCTTCTAGTTCCCCATCCTTCTCCTTGTCATTATAATGTGAGCACAATCATCCCATGACCAATATATCCCTATAAAATCCCATTTAAATACCATTTGTAAAAGGTTGGAAAATATCACTAAGCAAGAAAGACTACTCAAAAAGTCTTTCCTATTCACTGCATACAGCTAGAAAATACACTTATAAACTTATTCAAATCCTTACACCAGTCTTTAGACACCTAAAGTACATCCAAATTATCATTTTCATATTCATACACTCAATTTCAGAAAGCACATTAAGTGGGATAACTACATATAGCTTGATCCCTCTTTGAAGTATTGATATGTAAGCAACATGGCCACACAAAGGGTGTGGATATATATTTGGTGAATATTACACACACTAACCCCACCTCTATCTTAAAATTAGTCAAATAACAATGAATAATAAGGTTTGAAGATAAAATAAGCCCTATAGGGAGCTCTATAGACTTCCAACTGCCAAAACTTGATAAACAGGGTCACATAGACCTGGTGAATAAAACTCAAGAAGCTCAGATTCTCAAGAAAACAATGACAAAATTGGACTATATCATCAATGCCACTTTTATCCACTTTTGGTGCTCCTATCCAATCATAAAACAAAGGTTAGATCTTAGTTTGTGATAGTGTCCCAGTCTTGCATAGTAAATATTAGACCTTGTCTCAGTCGTATTAGTTAGTTTCTAGCTAAGTCTTTTTTTCATCTCTTATTACTATTTTTAGAAAGGTCAAAATTTCAATCTAATTTACAAAAATTAGTAGCTTAATTATTATATATTTATTTACTAATTTGATAGTCAAGATCTTTAACTAAATTAAGAATAATACACCAATATTCTCAAAACTATTAAATCATTTGGTGAACCCAACTTACTTCGTTTATTCATAAAAAATTTAGAAACTCTAGGGTAAATTTCTTATTGATTTTTCTCTTTTTTTTTTTAATTTTTTACCTACATAATAAAATTAGAAACTACCATTTAATTTTAAAGTTTCATAGTAATTTAAAAATAATTTTCTTTCAAACCTTAGTTGCCCATACTAGGTTCCAATATTTTTCCATTAATTTTCCAATAATTTTATGATTTTTTACTAGCTTATTTAAATAAAAAATAACTTAAAATTTCAAAATTTGATAGTCATTTTAAAAACTAATTATTTTTCAAAACCCTAGTTTCATATACTAGGTCCTGTTCAATCACAAATTTTCCATTAATTTTTTAATTTTTTACTAAGATATTAAAATCATAAAATCACTTCAATTTTCAAAATTCAATAGTAATTTTCAAAAAAAATAAAAATAAAAACCCTAATTGCATATACTAGGTTTCTCTAAATCTCAAATTTTCTAATAAATTTTTAATTTTTTACTTACATACTTAACTCAAAAATTCACTTTAAATTTCAAAATTTCATAGTAATTTTTCAAATAATCATCTTTCAAACCTTATTTTCATATACTAGGTCCCATTACTTCTTGAGGTATCACCTTACATGTGAAATTAGATCTCACATCGAAATAAAAAAATATATATATCTCACTTATTTTCAAATATTTCTTACATTTATTGCAAATAATAAGGAGACCATACTTGGTCCTATCATGTACATGAATGATGAATTTTACCATATGTTAATGCAAATTTTCATTCTTTCCCTTTCATGCTTAATTTTCATAATAAGTGATGATATTAAAAAATTTATTGCTAAACATTCACAAGATTTCAATATTTCCTTTGCATACTCTCTCTCTCTCTCTCTCTCTCTCTCTCTCTCTCTCTCTCTCTCTCTCTCTCTCTCTCTCTCTCTCTCTCTCTCTCTCTCTCTCTCTCTCTCTCTCTCTCTCTCTCTCTCTCTCTCTCTCTCTCTCATGTGAAATAATTTTTAATTCTATTTTGCTAAACATGTTAGAAATATTATGTTACAAGTCAAATATCTTTATGCATTAATGAAAAATTCCATTCTCTCTACCCTTTGCTTTCTATCTCTCATATGGAAAAAAATTTGAGTTTATCTTTCTACAAATATTATACATATCATAACACATGTAAAATTTCTTTATTAATTAGCACACAATTCCATGCTTTCTATCCCTTGTTTGCTCAATCTCATGTGGAATAGTATTTATAGTCATATTTATATACAAATTATAACTCCACTTATATTTATTTCATCTCATATACATGGTTTCTACCTATATATACCTAACTCCTTGAATACATGGTTTTTACATAAGCTAACTACCACCTTTCAAGTTTCAATGTCATATTTTATTCACATGAAAGAAATTCCTTCTCCTCCTCTCCTCCAAGAGGGTGATAGCAACTTTCCCTCTAACTAGCTCCATTATATCACCCCTCCAAAATGTGAGACAACCTAGACTATTGTTCCTAATGCATAGATTCAACCTATAGCTTCTTCAAGCCTTCTTTAACATATGTGCTTACATGTTCAATCAAAAGCAACTAGGATTTGCACTTGTAAGACTCTAAGGGATCAAATCACCAATATGAGTAAGTTAATTTTAGATTTATAAATGTATAATTAGATATTACATGAAAATATCACAATATTGGAAAATAATATTATAATATAAAAGCCTCAAAGGCACCCTACCGTCAATCATGTACATGCACATTCACCTAGTCAATTGGTTGCAGACAATGTTACATATCAAAACAATAAATCACAACAAAGTAACTCTAAAAATAGTGATTCATAAATATTTCAAAGATCAAAGAAGAGTTCAAATGAAGTGCTAAGGGAAATGATTAAATCTAAGTTGATCAAACTACCTCCTCTACATCCAGTGAAAAAATCTAGATATTATTATGTATATCATAGAATGCATGGACATCACACAGATTCATGTTTGGCATTAAAAAAATATATAAAATAGATAAATGAGGACTGTATATAATGTAATTTATCCAAGAAACCCATAGTGACATAGGAACACATTCACAAAGGGTCAAATTCAAAAATAGTACAAAAGTGGATACCGAACCTTAACTTAGAATAACAAAAGGATCAAAAAGCAAAATTAGAGAAACAAATAATACAAAAATCATAGGTAAAGAATGAAAAAGATGCAAATATACCTCTCCAAAATGACCATAAAATTTCAAGGAAGTATGGGTTTGGTAAAATATATCTATAAAAGTTTGATTATTAAGGTCAAGGGTTGGGCAAGCAGGCTCAAGGCATCACTACTCCTATTCTAGCAGTTGATAATGTTTGTCACCAAGGTTTGGGATTTAATAAACATCCTAAGGGAAATCATTCACAAACATAATTTATCAAAATAAAATATTTAGATACAACAAAATTCAACACTAACATTCCATTGGTTCAAAATCAAGATGATAATGATGAGCAAAATAATACAGGTTATTATGATTTCTAAGATACCGATAATGAATATGAATACTCATAGTCATATTCATAACCATTCCCTCATGCTTCATAATCATGAATGATTCCTTTGTTTGATACAAGATACCATGATAGGGAGTCTCACATGAGACTCATCAGTTAGTATCATTTCTTCCCAGTTTACTTATACATATTTTTTCAAATTATTTATATATAAATTTCTTTCAAATTAGTTGTACATAGTTTATATTTGCTTGATTGTACATAGCTTATCTTCAATTTCTTTTACATTTTCTCCTAATGATTTATTGTACATATCTTATTATCAAAATATCAAAAACATTCAAATATTTTAGAATACAAAAACATGCAAATAATTCAAAAAGTACAAAAAATATTCTAATTTTATTCGTTATCCATGATTTACATTTCTACTACAATTCTAAACTTACATTTTCTATTTTATGATATTGTTTGTCAATTTATCTACATTACCATGTTTCACTTGATCTTCTTTGAGTGTGTGCAGTGACATCTAGATCCTTGATTGCTTCACTCTACCCATTGAGGGGGTATCCTACATATACATTTGAGACACACATTGATATATATAACCACTAGGGGCATCTTCTACATGACTACACCATTTAGGTTATGTCATTCATATACCACAAACTTTATTTATCATGTTGATATACATTATTTACTAGATTACATAGGTTTCTATATCAACATCTCACTAGTATATAACACTTATGTATTTTTAGCATATACCTAGTCTTATACTAACCTGTCTTGCATACTTTCCCTCTTATTCTGATTAGTTAGATGTGATTGTATTTCTAATATGGTTACATGATTTCTTTCCTTTATTTGCATATCTATATTTATTTCAATCCTTAGTTCCTATTTTTTTATTTTGTATGTACCTTAGGACATTCGCTAATGTCCTTTGCCTAGAGTATTCTGTGTGATTATGGCTTTCATACCACCCTTGTTTGTTTCAATTGTATGTGTATGTGGCTTTGATCATGCCTTGTATGCTTGATTTCTAGTTTGAGAGACATGTGCCTATGTCCCTTGTTTGCTTGGTCCCTTGACCACTCTTTTATGCTTCTTGTTTCTTACCTTATGTGTTTTTTGCTTGTTTGTTTTTCAATTCTTTGCAATGCCATGATCCACATCATGCATTATCTTTCTTTTTTTGGATGCCATGATGGACATCATTCTCCATCCCTCAATAACTAATAACAACTAATAAATAACCAGACTTTTACTTTCAATTCCAATTCATTACATTACACATGTTATTACATTTTTATTTCTAACTAGGCATACCCCTATTGATCTAACAATCTCTCATTACAAATCATGCTATATCTTGAGATATCATATTTATTATCATTGCTATATCATGTATATTTACAACATAACACACTTATAAGGCTATTTATTTTGGGGGAAATTATTTTAAGATCTTCATTCCTACCCTCAAAAGAGGGAGAAATAAATAGGGGTTTTGTCACAGAGATCAAAGCTCCTAACAGTCAAAAAAAGCATTTAGAACACCCAGATCAACAACTACACATCAAACTAGTTAGAATAGACTAGGTAAATAGTGAAAATGTTAAAATAGTTACCATATTTGGCCTAGGACAATAGAACCAAGATTAGACTACAACATTAGTGCCACTACTATCCATTTTTGGTGATCCTATCCAAATAGTAGAAAAACTAGACTTTGCATAAGCAGGCAAAAAAGTAGGTTCAACTATAATTTTGCACAATCAAACTAGTTCAAAATCAATAGTTTTCAGTACACTTTTTCTTAGAGAATATAGATATAGGGGTTATTATGCACAAAATTATGGATATCAATTCAATTTTTAGATATGATAGTTGATATAACTTCCAGATAAGAATCTATGTTCCAAACACTAGCGATCAGGGGCAATGTGCAAGGCACATTTATTTTATTTTCTTTTCAAGTTTAACATTACCCAGGCATTATCAATAGTTTCATACCTTATTCCATCTATAGGTGGTTGAAATAATTTTGGAGTGGCTTTCATACAATCCTAATCTCCATCTTTTAGAGTGGATTTCATACAAGCCTAGCTCACCAGTTTTAGAGTGGATTTTATACAAGCCTTATCTCCATCTTTCGGAGTGGCCAAGAGTGGCCTAGTTTCCACCATACATTAAACTATCTATTCCAAGATTTTTATGTTATATATCATTCATGAGCTTTAGGAGCTATATCATTTGACACACATTTCATATTGGTATTAGTTCATAGTTTCACTTCACGGGGTAATGATGGAGCCAAAGGACTAGCTAGCCTTTATATTTTTGAGACACATTCAAAGGGATTAGACACATAGTCCAAATATTGATTAGCACATGTGTGATCACGTAGTTTCACTTAGTAGGTGATGATGGAGCCAAGGGCCAATATTTATATTTTGAGCCACTCTCAGGGAATTAAACACTTAGCTCTGCTCATGATATTACTCTTGGTATAACATACCCAGTATATCTAGCATCATCCAACATCACTCAACATCAAAATAGGTTTTGTATTGGTCTATGCATCTGATGAGGTGTGTTCATTCCTTTTTCTTCCTCTCTCTCTTACCTAGATTTGTATATTCTTATTTTAGATATAGCATA
>JARHVA010005078.1:225000-232500 GCA_037957365.1 Torreya grandis
TTTTTTGAATTGGAACGATCTTAATTAGTTTATATAGATGATTAGATATAAGTTATATTATTGTCTCATATTGACTAAGTCTAATAGTTAATTTGACTTATCACCTTATGTATATAAATACATAGATGCATATGGATCTCTTAATCATTTCAGTAATGCATAAACTTTTAGGTAGTTGGGTCATAAGAAAGACAAACCAAATCCTTCCAAACATTCAATTCAGACATACCTGGTTGTGTGCAAGGTGTGTACTCTGCATACCTTAATCTAAAACCTATTATATATTAAGTCATGTATGTCGCATATGTGTAAGCTAAAATCTAATGAGTTAACTCTTGTATTATTTAATCAATAAAATAATAGTTAACTAGATCTTATGATTTATTAATAGACATGAATAATATTTATGCATAGATTAATCATATGATTAAGTAAAGGAACTTGAAGGAAATTATAATAATGTCATTATTATGAATCCATGGAAGAAGATAAGAAAGCTATTTATTACTCCATATGATGATGCCTAATTAGATATCTAACAAATGCTTACATGTTGATTTCTTTCATGTTGGGTTGTATATGTTTTACCTTCCTTCCTAACAGTTGACCTTACTTGCCTTGCTTCCCTAGCTACCCAACAAAGGAATTTGTAAGACTTCCTTAAGTGTAACATTTTATTTTGGTTCCACTCAACTTAAAACTTGGGTGAATTGTGTTTTCTTGATGATGTTGAATTATGTGATTGATCATTATTGTTATGTAAAATGTTTGTTTCATTTTTTTAGTCTAAGCTAAATTATAAGTTTATTCCTAACACAATGATATATTTATGCACTCATTTATATGATTATGTTATGTTCTATGAAGAGAAATGAATTCTTATTAATTAGATATCTGATTTGGTTTCACGATTAAATGATTATGTAGATAGTTTAGATTTAATTGATCAAATGTCTTAAACTCTTTTAATATGACATTAGCTATGCCAATATAAATGGTTATATATTTACATTTCTTGATTGCTTATAGAATAATGATGTTGATTATAAAGTCTATATCATTAATTATTATTATAAAAATAGTTTCCATGTTATTAAGAAAATGATGTATGAATTAATTATACAAGTAATGCAGTGACCTTAAAGGCTATAAGACATTTATGACTTCGAATGATAGTACTATGAAAACTTGTATTATAAGTCTATTTCTCTTTATGCAATAATATGTATTCTATTGTATGAATAATTAAAATCTGCATGTGTGGAATTGAAATATGGTTGTTGATTATGTTACTTTTCTAAATTACGTAACATGTATGTTAACATAAACATATAATTAACCTAAATGATAAGTTAGGGTAGGAGATTTATCCTTCCCAATTAAATTATTCCTTTGAGTTAACCATCCTCAAGTGGGATTGAAACCCATTGAGGAGAGTGAGGTATTTACCTAGGGTTAAAGACCTAGAAATGGTCCTATGTGAAAGTACGAGTGCCACATATGGTGCTTGAGTCTTATCCATGTATATGTGAACCAATACACTCCAAAACCCATAAAATAACTAATACAAATTTATTACACATAACACCTTTTGTATGTGTTTAACTCTAGATAATTACCTCAGTTTACCTCCTTTAGTTCTAGTTGTGTGTACTTGAGTATGTTGAAAACTTATCATTTGAATTAGAAAGTGAAATAAGTGGGTCTATCATGCATTTAAAATGTACTTTGATATGCAATTATATTTTTTTGATGGGTTTTTTTAGGTTTCAAACCTCTAAGACCTATAATGTAAATTATAAGTTTTGGAGGGCTCTACTAGATTTCATACTTAGCCATATTTCAAGATTTCAAGGAAACATCATATGAGGTAAATGTTAACACACTATAATGGAGATAGAATAATAGTAGGAATGATACAATTGAACACCAATCTTGGAAAGAACCAATGGTCTACCCACCCTATTTTTGGTGCACCCTTTAAGGCACAAACTTAGAGAGATTTAAACTTGACAAGTTCCTAAAAGAGATAAAGTGAAAATAAATTATAAAATTTAAAAAGATTATGTGTATACATATGCCCACCAAAGCTCATCACATGTCACAATAGTGTAATATGGGATAGTGCTTCAAGAGAGAACATAATAATACAACAACTAAGCTAATTAAAATGATATAGAAATAAATGTTTAAAGTAAATGAAAGTACCATATATATACCTTAACTTACCTTTTTTCTAAGTGCTTTCTTGAAAATGTCATATATCAATTATGGAGGATGAAATACCTACATTTGAGAATCCCTAATGATACAAGGCTAAAAATAAAATTAGTTCATGTGTACATAGCATGGCTAAATTAAAAATGAATAAGTCTCAAAACTAATTAAATTGCTTGAAAAAATGTCAAGATGGGATCATAAAGTCCAATTTAGAACCAAAATACGAAACATGTAATGAAAAATGAAAGTATAACATATTAAATTATGTGAAATGGGATGTAAAACATTGTGAGTAAATAAAATATCAATGTGAGCAAAAATAAAATAAATGTATGCAAGTAAATGAAATGTAACCTCTTGTCAAATGAGCACCTCAAATAAACCACAAAAAAAAAGATAAATGACAAAAAATTAAAATGTAAGAAAAACATGTCAATTCAAACATAAATAAAAACATAAAACCATGTCAAATTTCTAATGTAAGAAAAGTTAATTCCACTAAAATCAAATAATAACATGATGATAAATGAAAATTTAAAATATCTAAAGAATGATGACTCAAACTTAGTGTTTGTTCTAAGATAGGATGTAAGAAAAAATAACCACCTAATGGCATGAATAGGATAAAAATGAGATGGCGTGGAAAGTATATTGTGTAAGGGTTATTTTAAGGAAGGCCTAGTCCTATCTATTTATTACAATGCAACTCATAAACTAAGCCAAAGTTTCATAGTAAGAAAAAATTGATCAAGTATGTGATTAACTAAAAGTAATATCCAACAAGGGGATAATATGAATAATGTGATGTAGATAAGGATAGTGAGGTACCACATGGGTGGTGTGAACATTCGTAGTAGGAATGAGAAACACTAGGAAAGTGAGAAAGGCTATAAACTACTAGCATCAAGGTTCTATGACACTCCAACTAGTTAATACAAATATTAGGATAACAAATGAAGTACATGAAACATCCCATGAATGTTATATTCATGAAAATTAAAATGGACCTACCTACCCACAATATGTTCCTTGCTCCTTAGGACCTATTATATATCTTTCGGTCTATTGTGAAGATTTGGTACTTGTGTGAGAAAGTATATGGCACTATAAGTATATGATATAATGAGACATCCTACCCTAATCTTATGGCCTAATGTACCCTAATAGACATCAGCTCTATCATGAGGCCAAATTTGTATTTTAATCTTCAAATAATATAAGAGATGTGTCAAAGAATAATCACATCTTTTAGTGTGATGGTGAATTTTGAATTTATATCTTCCTTTTAGTCATTGTGTTTTGTTAATTTTATGATTTAGCTTTTAACTCTTTTGTATTTTTTTGGTCCTTTCATGTAAACAATTTAGAGAACCAATTATGAGTGAAATAAGTGATGAAAACAAGAGATATTACACTTGGTTACTAGAAAAAACTACTTAAATACCATGGTGTCTAAATATTCCTAGATTTTCCCATAAATGTGAAATCTCAAAACTAACCTATGTGTGTCTCAAATAAAAAGAGACGAGGGAAAGATGGAGATCATGAGAGATCCATCTATGTAACAAGTGATACAATGATGAATATGATTGTTTATGATCATAATAAGAGAAAATAATAGTTTGAAATGGACGGTACAATGTTATGACAATCATGCCATTAGAGAAGTCAGACTAACCTCAAAAGGATCTAGCACAAGAACCAATAAAAGTATTAGTCATCCCAAAAGAGGGGGAAGTAAATGGTCATCCCAAAATAGGGGAATATATAAATTAAGGAATAAGAAATGAAAATATACTAAGTTATAAATGATTAAAATGTAATAAAAGATAATAATTAAAGTGATACCTAAGAACCACAATGGAAACAAAGGCCAAAATAAAAATGAAATAAAACCAATGAACCAAAAAGGAAATAATGATGTTAAAAAATGAAATACGAAAGAACCAAAAAGGAAAAAATGGTGTGATTAAAATGAAACTAAATTAAATAATATGAAAAAAATAAAGTAACATGAGATAAAATTCATGATAAAAATATATGGTATCATCTATATCAAAGATAAATATGTGAAATACAAGTTTAAGTGTCCTAGAAGGTTTTTCAAAGTTGAATTTGTTTATTATTATGCAATATAGAATAATAAAAAGCATTATAAGATGACCCAATAGGTATTTTTATTTATGGATGGGCATCATGAGATACCCTAAATTCTAAAGTGATATGTGGATGGGCATCACAAGATTCCCCAACATGTGATATGGAGTGAGGTGAAGATAAATTGTTAGAATAAACTATATTGAGCTAGCTGATGTAGTTTGAGATAGGTAAATGTGTTGATATTTTGGATTTTAATGATGTTAAAATTAACATAAGATTTTTAGGAGAGATATAAAGAGGTCTATATGATAAAGGACCATTGGTGTTTTACTTTGGAGTAGGCATGTGAACTAGGTTCTCCTTAGGGTTTGTGTTACCTAAGAGGTTGAGGTTTAATGAATGCAACCACCACTTTAAAAAAATTCATGCTAGTTATCCTTTCTTTATTGGTGGATTAATAAGGATCAAATTTTGTTTTAACAACATTAGTGGATGATGTGCAGGTATGGTTTAATTATTTTTTATCATTAGGTAGGTGATGTTGATGTGATTGCAACTCTTTACATTGGGTTTGTGAGGTTTGAAGATAGTCTTGATAATGGTGTTGTATAAGAGTATCAGGATTAAACTATGGACCAAGAAATAAGGTAAGGAGGAATTAGTTAAGATAGAAAAAAGTATCATGATAATGACCTATCGTAGCATGCCACCAAAAAAATTCATTTGGATTGTACCATTTTGGAAGATGTTTGGAAGGATCAAAGCTCATGTTTTTAGAGGGTGGAAATTTATTCTTAAGTTATTATAGACTCAAGGGAAGGTGGGATGGGTTAAAATTGGTTGAATTTAATGGTCCATTTTGATGTTGGGGAGGCTTAGATGACTCAATGTTATCAAAAAATGATTGTAAAAAATCTGTAGTAGTTGCATGAGGTGATTCAAATTGAATTAATAAAAATTCTTGCCTTTTTGCTTGGTTTAAGGCTTTTTGTAAAGATTTAATGGAACACATCTAAACTTTTTATTGAAGAAGATATTTAAGATCAATAAAAAATAGTCTTAAAATATTACCATCATTCATATTATGCTCCTATTTTTGAGATAGATACTTTCATTATTTGATGAAAGTTTGAGCAGATTCCTTGGGTAGTTCCTTAGCATTGATGAAGTGGATAAGGATATTTTTAGGAATATCATTGTGTTAAAATTATTCAAATAGATTATAATATTAAATCCTCTATTTTTAAGATATAATGTTTAGGGAGTTGATTATACCATTATAAATCATCTCTTGTGAATGATTTGATGAGAAATTTAGTAGTATCAAATGTGTTAGTTTGGACCCATTCCTGATAGATATTACCAAAAGTTTTAAGAAATATAGTGGGATCCTTAGTTCCATCATATGTAATATTTAGATAAATTTTTCCAATAGGATACAATTAATGTAAATAAAGGTTAATTTTGAATATTTTGAAACATTTTTTTATGCATGATAAGGTGAAAGATGACATGACCATTGACATCACTAAGAGGATGAGGGACAAAATTTTGATTTGGTTGAGTGATGATGACTTGAGGTGGTTGAATAACTATTTTTAATAAATGATATTGTTAATTTATTAAATTATTTGATCAAGGAATTCAGTAATGTCAATGGGAGTAGTATTATTAGGTGAAAGAGGATTCCAAACAATGGTATGAGGAGGAGGACTAAGGTGAGTAAATTCAACCATATTACATTGTGTTTTCATTTAGGATGAAAAATTTAGGTTGCATATTATATTAATTGGTTTGGGATTATGAAAATATGAAGGAATGAATTGAATAATTTCATTTTAAGTGATAATATAATTGAATTTATGATCTAAATCCTTTATTATGCAATGTTCTTGACTCATTATAAGTTTAAAATATGACATCATTATGAAATAAAACTAGGCTGACTAGGTTATACATAGTTTTGTATAAAGTATAAAAAAATAAAACTAAGTTAACCATGATCAACTTAGTTCTATAGAAAAGGTAGAGAAATAAAACTAGGTCTACCAAGGTTGACATAGTTTTTTAGAAAAGATAGAGAAATAAAATTTGGTTGACTAGGGTTGAATTACTTTTATAGAAAATATGCATAAATAAAAATAGGTCAACCAAAGTCATATTAATTATATATGGGAAAACATCTAATAATATTGGAAATAAAAAATTCTAGATGATATATTATACTAAATAGAGGTAAAATGATATAATATAGGAGATTAATTCGATCTTGATCAATGTAGTCTATTCACACATAGTCAACTAGATCAATGTTACTTGTTTTAGGCTTTGACAGTGGGAATCTATTGAAATAAGGATTTCTAGAGACACTATTAATGAAATAAAAGACCTTGATGTTTTGAGCCCATTTGTGGAACCCATCATTAGGAGAGAATGATTTTTATTTCATAAATAATACAATATAAAATATAAATTAGATGAACTATGGATGCTTGACCTTATACATTTAAAGAGTCTAAAAATATTTGATTCTTCATTAAAATAAATAAGGGTTTCCAAGCATTACTAATAATAAATCCATCATCCTTAATTATACTTTTTGGAGTCTTCTCTATTTTGAGTGCTTCTCATACCCTTGTTTATTTCTAGTGGTTTCCCTTCATAATAAGCTTGTCATCTTAAAATAAAATATGGTTTTTAAGAGTGAAAGGATGTTATGAAAGTGAAAAATATTCAATTTATTCATGTAGTATATCTCTATTGTTTATCTTTAGTTTAATCTATAAGGATCTTCCTATTTCACCAATGTATTTTATGCCACATGATCAAGGTATTGAATATACTCCATTGAGTAGCATTAGGTTTTGAGGATATTTTGACCTATCCAAATTATCTCTCAAAGTGTCTAAAGGGGTGAAAATTACTTTGATACCATTCTATAAAAGGATGCACACAATCTTATCTATGGTTCTTTGTATGTATGGGATGGAAACCATGGGTCTTTTCTCTTCTTCTTTTGTCTTTGTGGTTGTGTTTTATTATGAAATGTCCCTTTTAAAAGCCTTTTAAAATTTTATGCCTATATAACCATTTACTTGTCCAACCATAGTGAGATATTAGACTTCTTATCCTAGGTGCTCTTTATCTAAAACTCAAATTTTTGTTGTTTCCAAAATGTTT